>CAAKHG010050668.1:4239-19836 GCA_901007715.1 Dactylopterus volitans
CAACTTTTATCCTCTCCTTTTTTATTGGATTTCATGTTTAATTAAAAAGATGTCCATCTCCTGCAAAATCTCCACATGAATGCTGAAAAGTAAATGGAATTGCAATACTGAAAATTGATAAATTAATGTTAAAAAGAAAAAAAGGTAGAAACAAGCTCCAAAACCAATAATTTCATACTTGGGTATACTGCATATAGTGTATACAAGGATAAACCCATTCAACCAGTGAATTCATACCTTGTACACTATGTAGTTTGCTTTAATGTCAGGGCTGTGTTACATCTAGCCACCATGCAGTCAAAGTATGGTTGCCATGGTGATGGAGCTATCAACCAAAGAGAAAAGTTATTATTTGCAACATTAAGTGTGTCCATCTTAATGCTATTTTTTTAGAAGAGCTTGATATATCACAAGGTTTAAAAGCTACTTAAAGAGGTTTAATGGAAACAATCTCCTTCACAAGCTGAGCATTTTGATAGTTTAATGGTTTCTGTACCTTAATGCATGCGAAAGTAGTTACTCAACAAAACATGGACAGCAGCATTAACTGACATCAAAGCATGTCCATAATTTTAATGGATTTTTTTCTGGAAACAGTACTTTAAAATGAGGTAGAAAAATTGAGGCTTTTGCAGCATGTCTTGAAAAAGTGTAACATTTGTGTGCCTAACACACTGCATGCAGAATGCCCTAAGCATCCAAATAGTTTTGAGACAAACTTTATTCTTGAAAAAAGTTAGTGAAAAGCAAAGTCTTACATGTAAGTATATTTTTCTGATTTAATTTTGAATAATTCACAACCTTTGCCAAGTTATATATTTTTTTTAAAGGTTATGCTTGTTGAGAACAGATTGTAGACAAATGCTGCCGGAGAGCAGAATATAAATGAATGCAGGAGGAACAGCACTGTCAGGATTTAAATTTCCTCTGCGTAGTCGTTGTGTTTTGGTGTGTCACAGTTTCACTTACATCCATAAATCTGGTCGGGATTTAAATAATACCTCAATACAATAAGTTCATCACAAATAGGGCACATAACTTTGGGCTACTGGCAGTAAAAAAAAAATTATTAACCTCAATTGTCCCACACGCAAATTTTTCCTGACAGCAAACCTTTTAAAGCCTGATTCATGACACTTTTTTATTTTAGTCTATTGGAAGCAAAACAGCAACTGAAGAATAATCTCACGCATCTTCACAACAAGACAAAGGAGGGCTTAAAATAGAAACATCTCTGTTCCTTCTGCAAGCGGGGCCATATTGCTGGAGATCTCCTCATAGTCTGTCTCATCCCACTCGTTCCCTTGGGGTGACCTGGGAACAATTTGTCAAGCTATTTTTCCATGTCATGGCTATAATTTGCCCCGACAGTGGAGCAGCACGGTAAGGGGCCAGTATATCCATGTGCTGAGATTTGCTGTTGGACCAGGCCGAAGCTGAAATGCCTGTTCACACTGTGTAATCGGTTGTAGAAACTGGCAGACTGGCGGCATTTATTCCGTGTGAGAACAGCTGCTATGCTCAGGAATCTCATGAGTCAAACCTCACTGTTGACTGGTGGTCATCATTCATGTTTGTTGTCTAATCAGGTTTTGACAGATATCTTGAATATTTTTCAACGATTTCTTTAAAGGGACGTCACGAGATCATTTTGTTATTGTTATTTGAAAACTGAATGCGAGATTGAACCGACGTGACTGTTGTTTTGCAGACAACCACTGAGAGCTCATCTATCCTTAAAGTATTTGGAATAAGCTTCCTCCATTGAATGCTGAAGCTGCGCATCCCCCCCTGAGGTGCTTCTGTGATACAGCATTATCCTGCTCCCACCACTGCTAAAATGAAACCACAATGAAAATTCCCTTTTGTATTCCTTGTTGTTGCATAATTGTGCAAGTGGAGGGAGCAATTTGGAATCCGGTAAGCTGTCTTATTACAGTCTAATGTGATCCAATAAGACGGCTCTGATGTCAAGTCTGCCTTTACAACGATGAAAATGTTGATTTACTCTGCCAGAGAGGAATTCATTTAACATGTTTATTATTGAGGTTGTTGTTTACTGTGGTGTTGAACTGGACAGAATTATACACCCAATTTACATGAATGGAGCAAAAGCATTTTGAACACCTTTCAATATATCTGAATAATAAACACGCAATGACAAAAATATTATGAAACATCTCAAAATTAATAATAATATAAGGTCAAAAAATTAAAGGTAGAATGCTCAGTTTGATATGTGTATAATACAGTATAACGTGCATACATCTACAAGTTCGGTAGAACTTAAAAAGAAAAAAAAATTGATTTGCTAAAGGCAGATCTCTGAATGGTAAACAGAGCCACCGGCCCTGTGAGCTCCTTTCATGGATTATGAGCTTTACCTTATCAGTAGATGGGAGAACCTGAAGCATCAGAATTATAACACAGTCAGGACTGTGTGGGTAGAGGAATGCGTCATACCTCAAGGCTCACACCAGATAGATATATCAGGCTTAGCACGCAAATACTGTACATGAATGTGAAAAAAAACACAATACACAACTTGCATGTGTTAGCAGGACCAGAAATTTGTGCAAGTCCAAATGCAGCCTTTTGTTTGTGACTATACGCAATCGTAAACGATGAAAAAAAAAAAGATCAAATTTAGAAACTTCATGTTTTGGTTGTGTTGCCAGGTCCCTGCATGCCGTTGCGAGTACATGGAGTGCTTAAGTCAAACATTGTGCTTAACTGGACTAAAAACCTACAGGTGGTGTAATCCTGCACTGCAGCACACGTCAGATACATGGCAGAAGTCCATAATAGTCGGTGCATTTGATATGCATAAAGGGGAAACCTGAGGTGACTCTGCCTTTTCCCCGGTTTTTGCTTAATATTTCAAATGGCGCAATCGCATGCTGTTGGATCGAAGACAGACTCGCCAGCATAGTGCAGGAGCCTGCGCTGAGACTTGAGCAATGACTGGCGCCTCATAGCTGCTGGCTGCAACGTGCCCAGGCAGCCTTGAGCAGATCGATCAAAGCTTGATGCTCCGCTGCCATGGCATTTTTACAAATACTGGCTAGGAGAGATGGATTCTTCCCCCATGCTTACTACATCCATGATGAACTGATTACTGCCAGCATTTCCCCCACATTTTTTATTCTTTCGGGCAGCTGAATACTTGCATGTGCTTTGAGAGAGATGATGAACAGCGATGCCTGTAATGTGTGTAAATAGGAAAGATATGGATACATGTTTCAAAAGACATTCTTTCACAGGTTCAGTATTATGCAGGAAACATCATGACGTGTGCAGTATTGGTTATATACTGAAAATTGTACAAACGAAATCTCAAAAGGCACACGCCCTCTGCTCTAACAAACTGATTTGAATGACTCATAAAATAGTCTATTGCAGAAAAAAAAAGATTTTAGCAATACTAAGGGAACTTCATTCTTTCATTCCCTCGTTGAACTCTATATGACCTCTAAGGAATCTGTTTTCAGATTAAGTTATCAAAAAAACAAACAAAAAAAACAACAACACAAAGCTAGCTTGACCAATGGTTCTGTCGATAATACTGCCCCCTCACCGCTACAAGGTCATGCGTCGGCCTTCTCCCTCCATTTCCTTCAAATCCAGACAAGTTCTCACACTCTAGGGATGATGTGGAGGTCATGTTCTCTTGAAAATCTAACTTGCTTCTAGCTGTGAATGTTTTTGTCTAAGCCCGTGTGAGCACTACGATCCTTTGACAACCAGTCTAGAATTTTGCCCCGTAGTTTTCAATGTGTCCTGAACAGAAAGAAAAAGAAAAAGTGAAGTTGAGTGAATGAATGAATTAAATGGGGAAAAACCTTTTAAACTCTGAAGTGGCCCACAGGGACTAAAAATGACGAATATTAACTCAGCAGCAGCACATCCAATTAAGCAGATGAAGTTTTCTTCATAAAAAGTGAAAAATTGCATACTCGGATTCAAACTCTTAATGTCTGTGTCTACACATAACATCTAATTAGCTACTTGCCTGTGTTGTGACGAAGTTAATGGCCAAATTCAAATTGACACGAGAAATATGGCTTCATAGCTAGATGGCTCACAAAGGGCGGTATCTGGTTATGTCATTGGTCAACTGACCTTTTGCTCCAGATTATGAAGCACGGCTTTGCTTTGTAATCACTTGTGGTTGCATGTTCATGCGAAGATGACTGAGAGCACATCTGCTGCTCTGTGGAAACCTTTTACAGTTTTTTACAGTTTTGCAGGGTCATTCTGCTCATTAAAAAAGAAAAAAAAAGATACACTTGTGATAATCATCAAATTTTGACATCAACATGATCAACAGGATTCTTGCAAATTTGCATATTCACTGAGCTATGAGGAAAATGTTGGTTGTGAGAGTGAAGGTGAAACAGCAAATGATGGACCTTTGTTCCAGAAAACCTTTATTTGCTGTATCTTTTGGAAATTGATTATTATGAGTTATTTGAGTTTGCATTTTCATGATTTATTTATGTTTGACCTTTTTGGTCTCAATTTTAGTTTACATTTACACGTAAGAGAAGAAGACAAAGTATTTTCTATTTGACAAATATGATGACGACATTATTTGATGTTCATGTGTGTTATTCTGAAATGTAACCATCTGTCATAGACTTAATCTGTTGAGGGTTATGATCAGTCTCAATTTGTTTCTAAACAAATTGAATTCAATAACATGTTGTGCCCTGCTAGCTTTCTTGGGTCCATAACTCTCATTCGTTCCAACAGCTGCTGCTGATTTGTATAAACATGAATATAGATAGACATATTTCTTTTCCTTTGCTTCAGTGTTACAGCTTTGCCTTGGCATTTAAAAGCAGGCTAACTTCTTAACACGTAATTTACTGCATAAACATTATGCAATTCAGGTGGATTCTGCTGTATTACGTTTGTTAACATTGCTTTTGTCTTGATAATGTTTTTGTTGCTTTGGTTTCTCTTCAACCTAGTTTCAAATGAGGCTCAGCTGTTGACATTACCCAACGCAAGTGTCACTGGAGACTCTGGGTGCCTTGGAGTGAACGGGGAATATCTCCTCTGGCACTCGGTCATAATTGGTCAATATAAAAATTCAAATTGTTATGGGGGATAAAATTATTCAAAATTACAATACATCTAAAAGTGAAATTTGTTGATACAGCTTATCTCTCAGTTAAAGTTCTATAATTCCTCACAGGCCAGACAAGTTTATTTGGCTGTTTGGAGGCACATTCCTGTCACTAATCTCTTTTCATAGTTGCTGTCTGTGCAGGTTATTTTAATATATTTCCATGTTGATAAGGAGAGCGGCGTAGAACTTTGAAACCATATTTATTCAGAGCCATAGCACCCCATTATTTTAGTTGCGGAATTAAGTTTGCTTACTATTAAAAGTTGTTTTCTCACAGATTGGCCATCAGAATGCTAATCAATAATGACACACTGTCCTGATGTAAACCTGTTCTTCAGGAAACTGAAGCGCAGTACACATTTATCAAGTTCAGATTAGATGGAGTGCAACACACATCATACAGTACTTGGCAACATGGTACTTGGTTACTACAAAGCTTTGATTTGATAGTGACACCTCACCAAAAGTCAGTAGATCACTAGAATGCACTGCAACCTGAGTGGAATCTGAATGTGTGCAAAGAATCCGATGCGGTGCAGGGGATCATTTTCTGTTCCTGGATTTGTGCAGAAAATGAATTGCGATCCATTTGGTAGGGCTCTACATGATGAGCGGTGGAGACTGAGAAATTTGTGAAAACAGGTTCCAGTTTCCTCATCACCAAGCTCTAGGAATCCCGGGAGGGTGAGTTGAGTAGATGGATGGAGATGAAAGTAGCTGAGCCGTCTGATTTGTGGCCACCATCAGTGTAAACTGCTGGTGAAGGTACCTAACTCTATCTCCAGTAGAACACTCACTCCATCTGCCCAGCTGCCATCACCGCCATCCTCAGAATGGTTTTCATTGCACTTTCTGTATACAACAGAGCTGCCAGTGTGGTGAATAGCAGCCCGGCATGAACGAGAAAAGACAGCACAGGGAGTGTGCACCTGTGAGCGCGCTGGACATCATCCTCTTTTACATTTTTGAAAAAAAAACAGGGAGCAAAGCTCAGGTCGCGTCGATTATATCTTGCAGATTTATTGCACATTTGCAGGCAAGGTATAAACAAATAGCAACCTCTCTTGAAGGGCTTCGCCCGTCTCTACAGCTGCGAAACGTAATGAAGTTTGCACAGCCACTAAACTGTGGCTGCAGCTACTGTCTGATCACATTCATGGACAAGCGAGATGGGAAGTGGGACAAAGATGTAAAACGAGCACAGCCCAGCAGTATTTTGGTCTAGAAAGAGAGAATAAATTTGTGTGTAGTCTGTGTCAGAATACACTGGCATATATTCACTCATCTGGGGCAACCACATGTAACCCCACTTAGTACAGACGTGTGAAAGTTTCCTTGCAAGGAGAGCAGGCGGCCGGTGCGAGTGCTGCTAACTCTCCCCACATTTGGCAGACCAGTGGTTATAACTGCTATCTTTGCGATTTAACTATTTTGAGTGTCTGCTTAATTTAGACAAGTTGACTTGTTTAGATTTTATATTTGCTTTGAAGTGACAAGACACTGAGTCATTAGAGGCATCCTTATAACTTTTCAGTAATTATTGAAGTGTCTGAGTCTAAGATGGTGTGGTGGGCCAACATACTGACATTAGAGCCCTTCGATGAGCCACACTGAAAAAGGAAATATTTCACCCAGTGTACATTATCATCTAGTTTTAGGGAGGAGCTAGAAAAAGCAGATAAAGATTTGGGCATTACACTGTTCTGCTCATGTGAGTTGTAGTTATTCC
The DNA here is from genome assembly GCA_901007715.1 of Dactylopterus volitans. NCBI lineage: Eukaryota > Metazoa > Chordata > Actinopteri > Syngnathiformes > Dactylopteridae > Dactylopterus > Dactylopterus volitans. The sequence goes on from CAAKHG010050668.1 coordinate 11,106, forward strand.
TAAAATTGTATTTCCCAGGTTATATTAGTTGAAGAAAAGTTATGTAGACTGGACAACCAGAGCGTTTTTACCGCCTGCTTTTTCTCTCCGCTACCAAAACAAAGGCTGAATGAGCCTCATATGTCCCAGCAACAATAAGTGTTACAGTATATTAGTATAACAACATTTACCCTTGGTGCATCTTTTAGCGGCAGAAGGCCTATCGCTGCTGTTGATACGCAATGATTTTGATTTATTGACATACAGATGTGCTGTATTGTACACCTGCAACTCTTACAGACAAGTCTAATGTTGTTAGATCAATATCTGATATCGGATTTTCGGGGGAGTGGGGTTCATCCTTTCACGCTTCATTCAGATGGCGCAGACCTGTGGGTATGAGGAATTATGACGTGATTACATTCAAATTTATTTGTACAAAATCATGTGAGAAACAAATTGCAGTTTAATCACACAATATTGTTCTGAATGAGCTGTACAGCAAAGAATGCAAATTCAATAATCGGAAGTGTTGTCTCTGGGCCTAACAAATCTTTGTCTGCAGCACATTGCAAAAAAATCAATCATTTTAATCACTGAATGTGAATAAGAAAAGCAATCTACTCTGATTTCCTTTTAGTTTCTTGGTTTTCAGGCAGAGAAAGGGATGTGAGGAGCATGTGCAGCTCTAATCAGTCCTCTTCTGGCTCGCATGGGCAGCCACTAAACTTAAAGCTTCCAATCTACAGTACATCTCGGGCATTCGCCAAAGGAAAGAATAACAAAACAACCAGACCTCGGACAGAGTCATGCATAAACAAGTGTATAATAAATTATGCACCATTCATGAATAATTGAACAAAATACTGAATTAAAGGTGAAAGCAAAGTGAATAAGTAAAAACTCTTGGCTTTGCCAACAATTCTAACCTGAATTAACCTTTTATCAGGCGCAGTTCACGTATAAACACACACACGCACATTGGGAAATGCTTTTTTTTATTTTTCACTCAAGAAAATGGAAAATGAAAATAAATGGCTTTAAGTTCAATTGCTGCAATCCATTAGAAAATTCTAAAATTAACTCTTAATTGAGGAAATTAATGCGATTTTGCCTCAAGGTGAAACACACTAATAGCCTCAATGGAATAAGGCAAAAATGGTTGTGAATACAATAGCCACAATTTAGCCACTTGTTGTTTGTTCTGGTGCTTTTGACCATGTTAGGTGATTTTGGCTTATGGACACTTAAGAATCTTGCCACTTAAGCAAAAGTTTTATTTACTGTTCAAAATTGTTTCCAGTTGAAGTTCCCAGTGCAGACTGTTGATAAAAAAACAATTGTTATGATGGCAATTCAAACTTTACTTCCTCACTTTTTAATGTTCGTTTCATCTGTTTTTATTGACTATTTAGACCTCTTTCAAATGACACTCGCATGCTGCAGGGGCATCTTTTGTAGCAATAAAAACATTTTTTCCCGGAATGAGGCACTTTTTTTTGACAGACTAGAAGACTGGAACCGTTTGCCATTTACACAAACGCAGGTGTAAAACGTCAAACATTGAGCGTCCCTGGTGGCGGCTGGACGGGGCTGGAGGGATTTGCTTGTGTGCAGTCTCCTCCTCGCCAATTTTTCAGCACAGGCAAGGGTCCATCTTGATTAGACACACCGGTGCAGAAAGATTTAATCTCTTCAGAAAATACTTAAAATGATAATTACAGCTTGTCGCTACTCTCCTTGCTTATTCAAGTGACTGATGTAATTGGCTGGAGGGAATCCAACCGCATAACACCTACTCAGCCGGCAGTGTAAGACACTGACATTTACTGTCATGGAGACGGTGAAGCATTAATAATTGCTGAATGGCTATACCATCAAATTATGTTGAAGCTCCTCAAAAATCACAACTGTGAGTCAGATCTGGTATTCAGGTCAGAGTGGTTTTAGTGGTCATCCTAAAATCAGATTTGTATTCAGCAAAATGTTCCACTGAATTAGATGAATAAAGATTTATTCGAAATGGGATTACTTGATTAAATACAGTATTAAAAAAAATAAATCAGTGGCAGTAAAGAGAGATCATAGGAACCAGAGGACCTGAGCTTAACATGTTGTTTTGCCAGATCTCTCAACGTTTTCTTTGTGCCAATGCACTTTACTTGGATGAAATGGTGAATTATGGAGAATGAATTGTATGCAGCTTTTAAAAAAAGCACACAATAAAGACAACTGAGATTGCTAAGAGATATTCGGCTTTTATCCAATGACAGGATGTGAAGTTGCTTCTTTTATTCAGCTCATGTGCTCACATTTTGCAAAAAACATGTGTTAAGACCTTGACGGTCTGATCATTATGGTTATGAAATATTTTTTTTTTCTGCTGTTCTGAGAAGTCAAGAAGTGAAGAAACATTTTTTTAAATGCAATAGTTACTATGATGCAAGTCACTGAACTCAATCTCCCAGCAGCCCGGAGGAGTTAGCCCGGACTAACTCCCCCAGGAGAAGTGAGGAAACAAGTCTCAAACCAGGTCCAGGACGTCCACGGTTCACTGGGCAAAGACAACCAACTGGACGTCAGACATGCTAAACATTGCAACATCTGGACTTTGCAATCAACCAAACCGCAGACCTGCAAACCAGCACATCAGCGGCATCTTTCTCATTCACGTGACCTGGTAACGTACTGGGCCTAGTCAGCTTAGCTCAGTTCGATTTGACTAAACATAGAGGATATCAACCCCGCCAATGTATATTGATACGATTCAATATTACGATTATTGTGTTTTGTCTGTCATTCGCCATTTGACTGGTCATCTGAGCGTCCTGTGACTCAGCAGTGAACAAAGGGTCACACCCTTGTTCCTCTTCCCCCGCATCATGCTGGTCAGCCTCAGGCCACACCTCACACGCAATGCAGTCACGCATGCACGCACGCGCGCGCGCACACACACACGCGCGCAAATTTGCTTGTCTGTTTGATGCGGTTCAAAGTGAACTCTGCCACTTCTCTGCAAAGAACTTCCAAATCCTTCATCTGTGCTACTGTTAAGTAATTTGATTATAGTTATTAATGCAGTTATCAATAAAGTTTTGTGTTAACAGAATAACTTGAGATTTGTAACATTGGTTATCTGGTGCCCCGAAGTAAATTTAATGTAAAATTAAATAATAATATTACTACTATTAGTATTATTCCTTTATGGTAAATATTATCTCAACATTAATTTTACTAATTTTGATAATAATAATAATTATGAGGCCTATGTGCAAGGCCTATGATATCAACACTGTCCGACAGTGTGAGCTCAACAAATGATGCCCCGTGCGAGTCCTCGAGCTCTGAGCACAACAGAAAAAATAACTGATTGCAAATATATCAGTCATTTCATAAATTTTTAAATATGTCAAAAATTCTACATGTGGCATACATACCATGTGGTTGGAATATCCTTGGGTGACTTTGGGTTTTGGGCTGTTAGTTGGAAAAGATGAGGACAATTCTTTCAAAACTCCAAGATTAAATTGTTGAGGAAATGATAAATAGTAAAAAAAAAAAAAAAAAAAAGAAAGAAAAATTAATAATCACAGCCCTTGTCTTTATGATCTCCTCACTGCCTAAAAACAGACATTCCACAGTGTTTATCAAGCCAAGATTAAACTTAAGATCATGACACATACTACAGTGATAATAGGTGTATCAAGATGAACAATTCCCTCACTCGCTGCATGTTTTAATTTATGCTTCTGCATGCTTTATTAAAAAGCATGCAGACATGTTTGATCATGAAATGGCCCTACTGACTTTTATACAAAAGTGAACAGGATGCTCATTCAGATTAGAAAGCACCATGTTCAACAGCTGTCAAATAATTTTAAGTCTTGCACATTTGAATAGGGCTTTAAGTTGTGGTGGTGGAGGTGTCTTAGTGCTTGTGCAAGCAGAAATTTTTTGAACTTCATTTCAAGTTAAAGGGAACATAGACGTCATTATAGCCCTGCCGGCAGCACTTATATATTTCTTTCAACATACAATGAAAATCCCTGTAAGACACCGTAACAAAACTCCATAATAAAAGCAGCTGTCAGCAGGGATGAGGATGATCCCGCAAGCTTGTGTAGAAGGGAACATTTGCTGTCGCTCAGTGTCAAGTTGTCCTCATTCCCACTGTGACGAAATGATTCGGTCAAGTATCTGCTGCTGTGTTATATTGGTTTTGAAAGGGCGGTCAGCAGTCGACTTTTGAATGATAACCGATCTGCCTTGCTATCACCTCGTCTTTCACAGGCAAGTTTTTCAAAAGACGGTGTGTGTGTGTGTGTGTGTATGTGTGTGAGACTAGGTGTGCCACTGGTCTTTGATGGACTAGCAGGTCTCCTGTTCTGTTATCACCGTGTTTGCAGCATTTGTAGCCACAAGACATGAACCCACCAATCTGAGCACTGACACATTTTGGATGATAATCAAGACACACAAATCTCTTAAGCCAACAGTCTCCAATTACCCCTTTTAGATCAAGGTGGTTCTGAGTTTGGAGCCGGTGCCTAATATTCATAATTTCACCAGTTCTTTGCATCTCCACTGTCAAAAGACTGGACATCAGCCCGGAGAACTAGTTCCATCATTCTTGATGTGTGATCAGGAATCACATCAGGAATCTCCATGGGTGAATGCACAGAGAACAACGTAAAGATATGACAAAGACAGACGCAGAAGACAGGACTTTAATGCAAACTGAACTGAACAGGTGGGCAGACATGAGGACAAGCGGGGGCGATTGGTCGAGGAAACAAAAAAGGGAACAGGGCAGAGCAGACGAGGACTAATTAACGAATAAGACACAGGTGAAAACAATAACCAGACAGGAAGTAAAACAAGCCAAGAGACACTGGGGCAGAACTGAAGTATAAAACAGGAAGCAACCAGAACACAAACACAACCTGAGAGTCCAAACATAGTTCCATCCACATAGCGCAAAACTCAGACTTGTGACATCAACACCACATCATCACACTGAAAAGCTGAAAACTGAAAAATACACAGTTCACAACAAGACTGTGATGTCTCAAGCTAACGATACTTCCTGATGGTTCCAAGATAAAACTGTGTTTATATGTGTAAATAGCAAACTTGGTGCTTTTTTTTTTTTAAATCTTAACCCTGTCAGTGCCAGACAGATTTGCTCTGCAAAGAGGGAATGTGAAATACTCTTCCTGTTGTGTAGTCTGCATTTCCTTTATTATCTGGTTACATGATGATTCTAGGCAGGATCTGGTGGGGTGGAGTGGGATGGTGGGGATGGGAGGGGGACAAAACAGCAGCAGCAGCAGCAGCAACAACAGTAACCAAACAATGGGTACAAAAAAGAGACCAAAAAAAAAAAAAGACAAAACAAACAAGTAAAAAAAAAAAAACCCAGCAGTATATGTATAATACCAGCATTCTAAATGATGCATTCCATGCATATTGTGCCGGCAGGCGTGGGTGCGTGTGAATGCATGTGTGTGTATGTGTGTGTGAATCAGTTGTGAATGTTTGTCACTGGGAAATATTTGGAGTTTGAGTGTAACACTGACGACCTCTGCCGATCCTCAACAACGGGCCCACCAGACGCCGGAGAGGCCAGCGCCCCCTCCCAACAGCCACCCCCGCTGGGACGGGATGTGGCCACCCACCTGCTACCAGCAGCATCCCTGGACAGCACTGACGCCCCTTCCCCAACCCGCCCAAGGAAGGGAAAACGATTGGGTGCAAGTTAGAGCCCGCCCCTCTCCCCTCACCACGTACCACCCTGAGTGTTGTACATGACGGTTGAGTATGCAGTAACTGAACTAGATCTTGACTTTTTTTGACGATGATTATGTCGATTTCTGCTGCTATCATGTCTGTGTGGTTCTGTGTTTTTGTTGTGCTGGTTATTACTGTCTTGTGCACTTAATGCACTTTTTTAAATTCCACTTCTAGGTTTCTCTGGACATTAATGTCATATGCACCTCCTGCACTTTCTGAATATACCTAGACGTCAGCATTAAGATGCTCTCACGATATCTCGTCATTGTCATAATAACAGTTATACATAACAACAACGGCAGTACATTAGGAGGCAATTCTCAACACAGCCGGCCTGTCTCTTTGCGCTGTAAAGAGTCGATGTCTTCCATCACAGTTTGTCCAGTGATGCGGGTTCGCTAAACGGCAACATCTTGGTTGATGAAGTGACATGGCTCTGCAATTGAGCCAGTTCCAGCATCAACCAAGAACCGGCACTGGAACCGTCACGGCCGAAAAGGGTTAAGAGTGAATCGAGCGGCTCTAGACAGGAGATTATTGGAGTATTCCATGTAGCATATGATGTTAGATGATTGGGAGGTAAAATGGTCGATATATGCATTAATTATAGTTTATGCAGGTTTAACTTGGTTTTTTTTCCTCACACTACCATGCAATTTATTTCCAAAACATACAGTAAATCACTTTGCAGTAGCATGTTAATTAACTTTAGAGCAGTATAGTAAATATATGCCTCCTATGCAGGCTGTCTACAGAGATGTATTGATTCCAGGCAGACACATTTATCATTGGTATTCATGCCTAAGATATTGATGAAGTTTTGCCCTATGCTGCAGTTGATTTGCATTTAAAATCTCATTTTTATGAAGGTCAGGATAATTTATTTCTAGACGGATAGACACTCTTTACGTATTTGTTTAATCGAATATGAATCACTTCACACCTGAGAACTGAATAGATGCAGCGGTGACATTTTCAAGATCTTTGTCGTAATAGCATAATTTGGAGCTGATAAATGGTCTGGACTTTTAATGGAGTAAAAATAAGGTCAAAAACAACTTAAGCATCATTAACTATTTGTACCGTTTAATTGTCACACATGGTTTTCTAAATGATTAATGATGAAGTGTCACTCAGTTGCTATATATATATATATATATATATATATATTTTTTTTTTTTTTTTGTTTGTGTGTGTGTGTGTGTGCATTGTATTAGTTAATGGTGCATTAAGCTAATGATATTAAATAGTTGGTGCAATTTTCAGGAGTAATTTTTTAAATGCAATCTTAAGTACCCACAGTAATATTTGGCATGATTCATGTTGTTAGAAATGGATTTTAAAAACAACTACTGAAATGCAAATATTATCGGACCACAATTTTAAGCAATAACATTTCACAATGTACCGTATTGGTTTAATTAACGATGCTAATTAGATCAAAGGTCTGCAGCTCATTAATGTGCATCTCATGTTAATTTTTATTACAATGATTAAGTGCATTTGATAGCTTAGTGTTTGAAACCTTTTTCCACTCAAGGAGAAAGAAAACATTACCACCACCACCTTCCGTTGTGGCTCAAGGATAACATACTGTAGCAGCACATAAATAACGTAAAGCACTTAGGTGTCCCGATCCTAACGAACCCTCTTTTCACTGTTTGATCTCCCTGCTAAATGGTTTCGTCTGAGCAACCAAAATATTGAGTAAGTTCAGATAAATCAAGAGCTATAATGAAATTGCAACAGTCTCAATAAATCCTCGTCTTGACACACTTACTGGTCTGATGTCACCTGACTTGGAAAAATATGTATATTTTTGTTATTTCTCTGCTCTGGCCAATACACTCATCAGAAAATATATGAAAAGGGTTTAGGAGCAGATACGTATGAGTCGGGAAATAAAACAATAACACTGTCAGTTTTACGGCATAGTAGGCTGGATTTCCTCAAAGGAAATGTGATGAGGGGGACATGTCTTCATTGTAAATCAGAGATCTGCAATATTTAATGACCTCACAAAGTGCCTGATGAAATTGATGCATACAGTTAAAACAGACCACAATTTGCACTTCTGCCCGAGTATAGAGTTCTGTTTCCTTTTCAAAATAAATGCGTGTAGCCTATTTCCTCTCACCGAGATGTATGTCATAGCTCGAAAAATATTCATATAAATGCAGTAACAGAGCTTCTCCACAGAAACATACGTATAATGCATTCTGCTTCATTACAGCCAGATAATTACATTTCTGAAGACAGAATAATCTTTGGGCCAATGAAATTAAATGAGATTGCAGTGGATTATGGCAGAAATAAAGAAGGGAATAAAATGCATTATGTGCAGATTACACTAAACCCCTTAATCTGTTTGTCCTAAATGGGCTTTGTTCTCTGGAAGCCACAATCCATCTGTCCCTCAGGGACATTGTTTCCACGATGCCATCTCAAGCTGATTGTGTTCAGAGAAATCTACCTTATGTATTTTTAGTGCACCAGCTCAGTATACTGTGCAGCAACATATTCTTATGCTGTGGTCATCCACAGGTTGCCATGAGCACACAAAAACGCTCAAAGCACTTAGCTCATCATTTAGACTGAGGAAGATAAGCCGTGCTTCTCCTGTAACGTGAACACTGTTTCCATGCATCCATCCACAGTATTCCGCAGCTGTTACCATGTCTACCACGACATATATAGTATAATTTATTCTTGCTAGACAAGTTTTTCTGTCTTGCCATATGCCATCTATTTGGACATGTAACACCAGTGATTAATGTGCTACATTCATAATGGAAGGATTTTTGTTCACATCCAAATATAGTTTTCATTAAATGTTAATCAGCTATGGATTATGTGTGATTTTCTTCAAATCTTCAATTTGTGACAGAACCACATACTGTGCATTGCAGCACAAAACAGGAAATGTAACAGAGTGATTATTTCCATGAGCGCAGATTCA
>CAAKHG010050669.1:1180-13156 GCA_901007715.1 Dactylopterus volitans
TGTCTTTCAGCTCTGTTGAGGACGATGACTAATTCATTACACGCACGCGCGCACACACACACGCACACACACACACACACAGAAGAGCAGGACGCAAATGGCGCACAGCAGCCAACATGGGCGATGGTTCAATGCGCAATGCAAGGTCAAGCCCACTCAAATGAGTGCAGGATGCTAAGAGACAGCAGAGAGAGAGAGAGAGAGAGAGAGAGAGAGAGAGAGAGAGAGAGAGAGAGAGAGAGAGAGAGAGAGAGACAGAGAAAGAAGACAGGTGTATGTGCATGAATCTGTAATAATTAGAGTCAAACAGTACAAGTGGGAGTCAGAGAGGAGACAAATGAATGATGATGGAGGCCGAGAGGGCACAGAGAGGGAGTGGGAAAACATTGCCGGGAGTAAAAACAAAGAGTTGACTGTGCCGTTCACCCCGCAGGCTTCCTTCCTGTTAGGCCACAAGGCTATCGCCGAACTGCAACCAGAAAAAAAAAACAGAGAGACCTGCGACGCATACCACCCAAACACAGCCCCGCCCAAACACACACACACACACACACGCCAACAACGCCACCTTTCCAAACAGCGGGAGGGCTCACAAGGGTGATGTAATTCTCGTCCTGGCACAAACATCGCGAATTTTCTTGTTTGTGCATTGATTGCGGCGCAGCTCCGCCCAAGCCCTCCATCGGCATATGCCAGGCGTGCCCCCCGCCCCCGTCTTCAGGTGAACATGCCCCGCGAAACACATACATGACGCGTACATCTTTCAAGCCACCGCACGCTGTCGTTTTCAAAGACCAAGGCAAAAGCCTCGGCATGAAAAGCATGTCGCTCGCCAGCTGTGTGGGGGGGGGGGGCAAGACTGCTTCTATACGGTTACGCAACTTCGATGCGGCTGAAGACAGACGCTGCCAAATTTCATAGTCTGAAGTGACTGAGCTATAATTCACCATCAGGTTGTGCAAGGTGTTGTCTGCGAAATGTTTTTTTTTTGTTTTTTTTCGGATTGTAGTTGCTTTGTCTGTGTACATAAGAGGCTCTTATTCACTTCTGAATCCGACAGGATGTTTTGTGGATACATCATTACACGGATTTATTATCTTGAGGACATCACGGTTTAGCAGCTTCCCATGAGAGCGATTAAGTAACCGAGAAGGAATGTCTTTGACAATACAATTATTGCAAAATTCTGCTAAAGAAACCATTGTCATGCTGACGTGATAGTGGTTAGGGCGCATACCAAAATGTACACAGATGCCCTGAGCGGCGAGTCCCGAGGGCGACTCCCGGCGACTCCCAGCGACCTGGAGCGTTTGCCGCACACCCTTCTCTCTCTGCCCACATCCCCGGTCTCTCTCCGCCGCCACATCAGAGAGCTTCCTTTGGTGCTGCAGGAGAAAAGCAGACGTAGGAAAACCAACAGCCAAAAATGGAACATACCTAATCTCAACCAAACATTGACTAGACGGCTATCGGTGTTTTTATGGCACACACACGCACCATGATGAATCATTTACTGGTAATGTGTGGTGTCACAATATCCTGGGAGCCAAAGGAGATGTGTGTAAACAGATAATAACAAAAGGCCTTTTATCCTCACAGGCTACTTTACTAATACATGTCTCCTTTGAGAAACACAACCAACAGGTTGGTTCCGACTTCTGCACATTTTTTGTTGTTTTGTTTTTTGTTTTGTTTGTTTTTTTTGGTCTGGTATGAAAACATATCTTTTTCAATTTGGCCGCAAACGCTGCATTCAAGGAGGGCATATCGTAAATCATCGGTGTTGTGATGTAGGCTGGAAAGCAGTGTAAAAGGTATTACACAATAGCAGGCAACCTGCCTGCTATGCTGCCTGTAGTTATAGTTGAGTAACATACGGCTGCCTGTGTTACTCGGGGACTGGAGCGGGGCGAGAGAGGAATGTTTGCTTTAGTGTTAGAGGGCTCAGTCACGGGGCCCAGGAAGGTAAAGTGTATCTGTGTTTGTGTGCGTGCGTCTGTGGGCGTGTATGGGTGTGTGTGTGTGTGTGTGTGTGTGTGTGTGTGTGTGTGAGCGCTGTGTACATCTACACAAATGTCTTTGTGCGTGTGCATGCAAGTGAGGGGAGGGCTCACTCGCAGCAAATTAGCCTCTCCTGCCTTGCCTCTGTTTTTGTTTTCGATTCCCCATCCATGGCTAAAAATTAGGTCAGCAGTCACATGTGGTGTGTTTCAGCCAGAGCGGCGATGAGAGACGGAAAAAAAAAAAAAAAAAAAAAAAAAAAACAACTGTGACATTCTTAAGCTTTTCAACAGATACTTCTATGACAGTCTCTAAATAAGCCTTAAACTTAATGCTTTAAAGCTCCATCAGAGGACTTTCTCATGGCAAATCCTCATCAACCCAAAGCAAAAAAAGGGGTCTCTCACTGAGCCGCGCAGGAGCAGCAGTTGACCGTGTGCTTGCTGTTGACTTTGGAGGAGCTCCAGCCATAGTGACCTTGTGGAAAGTCACAATCACAGGTGCTGCTGCTGCGTATGCGTGTAGGCCGTCTGATATGGGTGTTTAGAAGCAATGGGAGTGCCTGGAACGAGGAAACAAAGAAGCAAAACGTTAAATGTCACATAGATAAAGCATCCCGCTTTGGGTGTATTGGCATGGCTTGTGTTTGAGTCGGATTTAGTGGCTCAGATCAGATTGAGGTGTGTTGACACTGTCGTTCTTTAATGATGCATGTTTGAAATCAATGCAGATAGATGTCATTCCAGGAAGGCTTCACATGCCCACTGTATGAAAATAAATAAAGTCACGTGCTTGGCTCACGTCTATATTTCCAAAAACATTCCTTTTATTTATTTGATGATCCGTCATGGGCCCGCAGGCCAAGGAAAAATTAATAAATAAAGGTCAGTGATAAAAGCAGTGAGGAGGCAGAATCGAAAAATCAGGTTCATCAAACAGCAAAGCACAGAAATCTAGGTCTTCAAATGCAGTCATTGTCCTTTTTCACATATGAAAAACAACCGTAGACTGTCACTGAGGGGACATCTGAAGTATTGCTGTCTTTTTTAAGAACAGCCTGCGGTCATCTCACACCTTTTCCGACGTCAAAACTGAGGCGGCTGCGTCCAGCAGTATCAGCAACTTTCTGAAACTGACACTTCACACCTCGCAGTGACAGGCCACGTCTGCGGAGGCGAGAAAATAAACTGCCCGATCTCCTTTCGATCTCTCCCTTTTCGCCCCCACCCTCCCGGAAACAACTATTTCCACATAATGCAAAACCGCGGGAGGTGTACAGGTGAGACTGGCGCTGGTGGTGTGAGACAGATCTCGATTCGTCACTGGCAGATCACATCGGTGGAGATGGACTTCACCTATCTACTTAATCTCGTCTTCAAAGCCACTTGGTGGCCTCAAAATGTTGAGAGAAAAAGTTTGGAAAATTGGCCCGAGTTGATAAATCTGTTGTTGTTGTTGTTGTTGTTTTTTTACATAAAAAGTGGCTCAGCAAATGCATCATGAAATTCACGAAGCCTGCGACTTATACGCCCCTCGAATAGACAATAAATAGATCTGTGATAAGTGATGCGAAGGCAGTGACACTCCTCTTAAATGCCATGTTCTCTACATTTGCGCCACATTTGGACGGAAACCTAGCGGGAACGGCCCACCAGACCCACTTGAATCGATTAACAAATGTGAGATGTGGGCGATGAGTTATAGACTAAAAGCAGCCAAGCTGGAAACTCCTCAGCTGGGAAGTTATTCTGCGCGTCTGACAGTTTTGGTGCGGAGCCAACGGGCGCTGTTTGAATCACAGCTGCATCAGAGAAGAAAAAAGAAAGAAAGAAAAAAAAAAAAACACATCAATACCAAGCAAGTGGCGTTTTAGGACTGAAGTAGCATTTACTGTGGTATTGATCCTTGCTGGTTTTGGGGGGATTACACTCTTGTACCAAACAATCAGGCTACAATGGAGATCAATAGGTGGGAGGCTGTGGTGATTCATGGTTCTTCACATCTCTCACTGAATTCTGGCCCCCACTTGTTACCAATAAAAAGCCTGTGAGGGGTGAAGAAGAATGTTTAATGTCGTATCATCTTCTCATTGGCAGTTGTTACACACTAGTCTTACGTCCTACCTGTCAGACGCAGTTGGAGCCCAAAAAGCGGCTCCTTTTGGGTTTCCGCACAGCGCCGCAGCCTGCACCCTGACAGCAAATGTAGGTCAGCTCCGCCCTCTTTCTTCAAATCAGCCCCGCCTCGCTCATTTCTTGCCTTCCAAGAAATAAGTTTTCAAGCTGCGAGGCCTCAAGTGAACCCACCCATTGCAAAACAGCTGAGGCCTGCGAGGCTGTGGGGCGGCGGCGTAAAGAGGCGCAGAGGGGGTGGTTGATCAGTGGCAAATTGAGGCTCCAAAGGAGGAGGACTAGCCAAATTTTTCAGATTTGGCCCTCCTAACATGGCTATGTCTCTTGGCCTCCCGCTGGAGACCCTCCTCCTCCTCCCTACCACCCCCCTCCCAGACTTGTGAGGAAATCTCCTCTCTGCTCCAAGAATCCTGACCATATACAGCAGCCTGTGGGATCACAAAGCAGCAGACTTTACTGTAGTCACGTGTCCCAGCTGGCTTTGATTGCGCCTCAGCGGCAGGAATGTCATGTCGTTGTGGCGACCGCTCTGGAGGAGCGGCCGCTATCTATCATCAGTCTCAGTTTACCCGAGCGTCAATGCGATGCCGTGACTGTTTTTCTTTGGAAACAGAAACAAGGCCACCTTTTACGCAGACAAAGACAAGTAGGGTCCTATATCAGCGCGGGAGCGAGAGACGCGGCGAGAGAAGTGAAGGATGATGGGGTGAAATTTATTTTCTCCTCAGAGAGGAATGTGGGGGCCGTGTGGAGACCATCTTCGGGGGGCCCCCGGCAGCAGCTGACAGCGCGAGCGTGGGCGGATGACTACAGCCTTCCGTTATGAGTCTGCTGCTCAGGGCAGTGTGTCACATACTGGGGGAAGCACACTTTTCTCCATCACACCACTGGCACGCGGCCAGGTAGCCATTATGAACTGGATGACTGACCTCACATAACAGGGAGGTTAAATCACAGGCTATACATCAAAAGCTCAGCAGAATGAAATGTGAGCACAGTCGGCTGCTGGAAAAGTAACGCTCTATATCCCCGGCCTAGTGGATGATTTTAGGAAAATCCTCCGTAAACATCAGCGATCGCCTCACGTTTGCCCCCTCACCTCCACCGCAGAGGCTGATGAAACAAAGCCTGGCTATTACTGCGGCGCTGCAACGTTGGAAACACACATGCTCCAGTTTCAACCTGAAACTGAACCCGCAGAGTCATAAAACAGGCAGTAATCACATATTGGGAGGATGACCGAAGTGTTGCAGGCTGCAGTGGGGCGTCAGCGCAGCCGCGGTCCACAGCGGAAAGGAGATACGATGGGAGGAGAGAGCAGATAAACCTCGGAGAAGGGTCTCCCGGCGAGATAACCAAAATATGATCTGAAAGCAGAGATGTTAAGCTGCATTTAATGGCCTGTTACGCAACCCGGAACAAAAAGAACCCTTTGACTGCGCCGAATCCGCAGTGAACTTTAGGAGAATTGAGACGCACAAATGCAAGAATTCAAAGGGCGTGCGTACATTGTGTGTGTCGGGTCCTATAGCGGTTATGTGTCCTCGCAAATAAGCTGACTGCCGAGGCATTACATGCTTTGTGTCCCCTTCCCATGTGTAGATCACATCTCCACCCAGCCCCGCACACACGTATACACACACACACACACACACACATACATCGCGGCCATGTTGACATACATATTTAGCTCACGTTTATGCCGGTTTCCATCTTTCACCGTCCACAAACACGTAAACACCCACGGCTGCAGAGTGTGTCAACGGTGTAACTGAATGCCTCGTCCCACACAAAGCCGCTGAACCTAGTTTCTCATCCAGTCCGATCCAGTTTGTCACAAAGCAGCAGAGCGACGGGCCTCAGGTGAGTGAGACCTGAGAGGACCGCGAGAGGACATTCCAGAGCACCTTGTGTAAGATTATTTCTGGGATTGAGTTTCAGGAGAAAAACACTGGGTCATTCCCCAACGGGGTCGCAGGTCAAAGCCGCTCTGGCCAAACGCGAGGGGGAGCCTCACCGGGGAACACGGCAGCCAAACATGACCGAACATTTGACGCAATCCACAGGCAAAATGTTTCATTTACAGGGAGCATATTATCGTGACCACACAGGATGAACATTCCTTCCATTGCTCTTTCGCATGGCCGTCTTGGTTTTCCTGGAACTGCAGCCTGGGATTCAGTGTCGAGAGCAGACTGGCTGTGATTTGCCAGGATTAAAATGTTTTTTAAATCTATCTTAACGCAATCGTGTGTGTGACCGCCTTGGCTGTTTCGACTCTGCCGCAAAACAAGACTGCAACAACTTGCGGACAAAATCCATAAGATCGTGTTAGATATCGCACGTCAAATCAGTAGCTTCATCCTGAGCAGCAGCGTGGAGGTTCTAATGACGGTGTTTCGTTTCAGCTGCAAATCTAAAGAGAGAAAAAAAAAAAAAGAAAAAAGAAGGGAATTCCACACCAAAATGTTTTGGAAGATACCTTCTCAGTTTGGATAAAGATCTCTGGATCCCTAAATTAGCTGTGGTTTGAAAAAGAAACACTCGGCTTATCCGTTGAGACAGTGTTTGGCAACCTTTTTGGCTTTGACCACTGTTTAGTTAAGTTTTCGTCACAGTTTGCCAAAAAAAAAAAAAAAAACGCTTCTCTCCAGCAGGCCAGACTGCACAGTTTACAAGTGATTCATTTGAATGACATTTAGCGGCTCAGTGAAAGATTTTAGAAAATCTTAATGTTGCATTTCCGCAATTTGAGCCTTGGGGAACTCCCTCTTAGTTTAGCATATTAGCTAACATTTGCACCGGCAAGGAGTCGAGCACGATAACGAAACCCGAGATAGGATAAAACAATAATCAGCTTCAGCTATCGATCTGGTGTGAATGAAAGTCAGAACCTGATAAGACTTGATGTGCGAAGTTTAGATAAGAAGAAGACTTTCGCGGGAGGATCACTTGCGGCTGTTTCGCCCGTGTCGCAAAAACACACCTCACTGACCTTTGTGGCATGTGATCAGTGGCATGCAAACAGGGTCTCCATCTGTGTTGACAAAGAACAGAACTGTCACTCAGTAAATCAGTGACTTAACTAGGGGACGCCATTATGAACCAAAAGAACTTTAATTTTTTTTTTTTTTTTCCTGTGCTTATTTTTTTCTGAACAGCGTCTCGTGTCAGACAATTTGCAGGTTGATTTCAGTTGTTTTCACACATACAGCAAACATCCGTCGTACGTCCGGAGACGGTAACATTGATGTCCAGATGCACAGTGCAGTGCGCTCGGCGACTTAAGATTGCAAGACGAAAAACTGGACTTAGAAATCAATGCTATTAAATGCTTTGAAAAACTGAATCGAGAAATTCTTACATGATCAAGGCCACAAGTAACATTTGCAAAAGCCATCCCCTTGGAGGAATGTGGCCTCCGCACAATCACACACGCACACACACACACACACACACACACACCACTCTACAGAGCACCATTGAGCCAGGTGATCAACACCTGAGCTGGGAAGGAAAATGTGCGTCTTGTATCTTATCGATCAGCGATGATTGATCGACGCTTCACTGCCAACTTTGAAATATTACAACCCTAATTACCCTGATGAAGGCTGAAGCAGTTTGGCAGCGTTGTCCCCGCTGTCCTTCACCACAGCGGGATCCATACGGACACATAATGGCCGCAGGTGCACAGTGCCCCCCTGACTGACATGTTTCGGGATATGTGGCGATGGTTTCCT
This sequence comes from Dactylopterus volitans, assembly GCA_901007715.1. Taxonomy (NCBI): domain Eukaryota; kingdom Metazoa; phylum Chordata; class Actinopteri; order Syngnathiformes; family Dactylopteridae; genus Dactylopterus; species Dactylopterus volitans. The sequence goes on from CAAKHG010050669.1 coordinate 9,054, forward strand.
GCCACAGACAAAGGACGGGGTCCCGAGCCCGGATTCCTCATAGGCCTCCATGTGGATCCGCTTCATTGTGTCAATAGTAGCGCCCAGACAATGACATGCCTTGTATCTCGGTGCATGTCTCTGGACCTTACCATCACATCACATGCTCTTTTTCTTCGTGTGCCCCTCTTCTCTGGGTCCAGAGTCGGCTCCCCTCCCGTCCCTCAGCCCCTCACCTGCTTCCCCTCACAAACTGCAGCTCATATTAGAGGTAGCCGCATGTAATCTGGGAAAATAAATAAGACACCCGCTGATGGAACTCAGAGGGGAAATTAACAGGGAATTAATTGCAATAGCGGCTTCCGGTTCATTAATAGCGCAGTTAGAGCAGCGAGCTCACTCGGTGGAGTTGTAACTGCACTCATCAGGGCCAAGAGCCGCGCAGGGGAAGGAGGATCGTTTGAGGGCTCGCAAGAATCACGGACAACCAGGAACGTAAGCGTGTATGATGACAAAGCGTTTTCACGGAAGACATTTCACGTGTCAAACAGGGAAAGCCCAGGTGGAATTAAGGTTAATGACGGCTCCATTAGACTGAGGCGAGCCAGTTCCTGCTGGTAGCGGCTGACTGGGAATTCATGGTATTGAAGCCACTGTTAATGTTACCAGCGCATCAGATGAAACCAAGCTTGATGGATCGATTAAAATACCGGAATTGGGGACACTAAACTTGACAAATAAGGACATCCTGATTTTAATATTTACCTGAATGCAGGAATCTAATGAACGGCAGCTGTTCGCAAAGGGTTATAACGCTGAACCGCGTTAACCAGGCGTCCAATTAGCGTGCCATGTGAGTTGTATGTAATGAGCTGCCTGCTAGCTGCCTTTTATACTTGTCGCAGGAGACAGATTCATACTGTATCGCTGGTCACCCGGACATTTCTCAGCCCTTTGAGCCCACAGATGTGAGACATGTAATAACGAGGAGGGTGTCATGACATCCTGTGAAATACGTCTGGTCATTCTGTCTTCAGTCGGTCTGCTTTGCTCAAACCCTCCGCTGCACTTTTAATCAGTTCCTGTCGCGAAGTGAGTTCGCATTTGTGGCACGATGCGAGATAACGAAATAACGAATAAATGCGATTATTATTATTATTACCATAGAAATGTTGAGCTTTCTCCGTTTGACCAAGATGACAAAAGATACGCACGTCTAAGCGCACAAATTCATAAGATCACTGATCAATTACATGTCCATGAAAAGATTTTGCGGAGTACTGCTGGCGGTGCGTCTCACTCTAAAAATTGTTCATCTATTACTTTAAGGGGTATGAAAATGTATCTAACAAGTGGGTGAGTATGTTTGTGCTCAGTTTCAATTCAATTCAAATACAGGATACATTCACATTTAGAGGGTTATGTACAGGATTCTAAATGTGTCCACCAGTGCACCTTCTATTTAAGGCCATCTCAATTGAAGCACATAAAAGATAAGTGGGAGATAAGTCATCATTTAAGTTTAAATCCACTTAAACCGATTACTGAGTCAATAATGAATGAGGCAATATTAGATCAGCTACTGTAAGAAAGCACACTTTTTCCTACTTCTTGAACGCAAACTCAAGCGAGGTAAGTAAAAAAAAAAAATCTTTATCACAATTGCTTGATGTTTGAGGGCTGGATTCAGTCCACGGCCGGAAATAGATCGTCTTCTTTATTAACAAAAATGTTCCCTTTCTTATTATATTTAATGCTGCAACACAGTATGGCTTCAGTTAAGTTATCTGAACTGAGCCTCAGATGACTGTTCTCGTATATATTAATGATGCACGAACAGAGACAATTAAGGGATAAAAAAGAGTGCCTGTTTGACATGACTCCTCTTCCCCCTCCTCCTCTTCCTCCTCTGTCAGTGTAGTTGTAAAGCGCACTTTAACTCTAAGGTCAGAACGAACAACGCATCTGTTGTTATACGTCATCTTCCTTATGGCTCATTGGTGCACAGGAACAAGTCACCGCATCGCCAGGATCAAAAATAGAATAATAGCGACGGCACAAAGACCACTTGTCAAATAAACGAAAATAGGACTTCCACTAAAGTTTGACTTTTAATGAGAAGTTTTTTAATGAATCAAAAATATCCAGCGGTTTATAGCAATTATAATGCAGAATAAAACAATGTTAAAGGGCATGTCAGAAAGCTTATTATTACTGTCTTATCATTGTCACTGCATTATCCTTTGACCAAGTGTACAGTCGCATTTTCAGAAACACATCACAACTCTCGTCATACATATAGTCCTATATTTATTTATGCATTTCTCACTGAAACTTATATTATATCGCCTTGCTTTGAGCGTATTGTTTTGGATTTTAATGCGCATTCTTAATTCATTACTAATTTCAATTACTGAAATAGTTTCATACTTCTATATATTCCTACAGTTGGCTTGTCTTTGGGTAAGGTGGCTTATTTTGGGCAGTAATTTGTGGGCACTAAATGTAAAAATAACAGCAATAGCCATAAAATCACACTTAGGCTGATCGATTATGGCAAAAATCACAACTGCGATTATTTTTCTTTCATGTAACCAAATGATTATTGAAGTCGATTATTCATTGAACTTCATGCATTTATCGAAATTCAAATTAAACTAAACCAAATAAAACTAAACCAAATTAAAAAAAAAAGTTTTAAAAAAGATAGACAAATAAATGAAGTACAAAGAAACCAAGTACATCAATAAATGCATAAAGATGTATAGTTAGATAAGTTGAGGGGAGCTTTATTTTCCTGTTTTGGGTTTCTATATTCATCTGCCATATACACATTGTGATAATTTTGAGGTAGCTAATTAAATCAAGTGCAATCACTGATTTTTTTTTTTTGTTTGTTTGTTTGTTTTGTTTTGTTGTTTTTGGACAAGCGAAACCTCCACTCAGGCTCCTCCTCCTCATCTGGCCTCAGCTCGGCTCCAGCTGAATGGAACGGAATTAAACGTGTCGCGTTCCGCCTGATCGTTTGTGCTTTTAGCAGGAAAGAGGAAACGGATGCGTTTGATTCACAACCACCACACCACCACTCAATCATCTTTTCACCATCACTGGCAGCCAAAATTAAAAATGAAATTCAATAAATCAATTTATCATCGAACCTTGTGCCAAAGTGTTTCTTGATGTTGCTCACCAGGTTGAAGCCAACTGCTTTTGAGGGCGCGCACATGCGCGCGCGCGCGCACGCACGCACACACACACACACACACACACACACACACACACATACATACATACACAGGCACCTTGACACATGGACTCAATGCCATTTCTAACAGTGACCTTGCCAAGTTCCTCCAACCATTTCACTTAATAACAGCTTTCATTGTTGATAATTACCACTTACCTGTGTCTACAATGACGGCTAATAACCACTGTCATTATTAAAGAATCAGGAACAGAGTTCATATTGTACAGGAGCAAATAAGTTTCAGATAATACAAACCAAGGTTGGGTAATTCATTTAAAAAAAAAATCACTGGAGTGTCCTTGTATCAATACATAAAAACAGTTTTCTTGTGTACACATATAATAATATAATAATACCTATAATGTACAACTATTTAGACTCATTTGTTAGATTAAAGATTTCAATCCTACTGTGTGAATTCGAATGGTTACTTATTAACAAATGAATCACTGTTTGGTCCATAGTTACAGTGAATCACTGCACAAACATCCCTCCCAGCCCCAGCCCCTCCTCACCCGCCCTCCAACACTCACACACACAGACACACACACACACACACACACGCACGCACACACACACACCTAATAGCCTTTATTAATGATAATCATTACATCTTATCTCACCTAAGCAATAAATAGGAAGACAAACTGCAGAAGTGACAGTTTGACCCGCACAAACACAGGTGCACGCACACACACACACACACACACACACTGGGTTTCTTTCCCAGAAGCTTAGATGATCATAAGATAAAAATGTGTGTGTGTGTGTGTGTGTGTGTGTGTGTGTGTGTGTGTGTGTGTGTGTGTGTGTGTGTGTGTGTGTGTGTGTGTGTTTCGGGTGGGGAGGGGGTTACCATGGCCAAAACTATGACATG
>CAAKHG010050669.1:13176-47765 GCA_901007715.1 Dactylopterus volitans
CCTGTCTGTGTCTGTGTGTGTGTGTGTGTGTGTGTGTGTGTGTGTGTGTGTGCGTGTGCACGTGTGTGGATGCTAGCAATGAGCTTTCCAGGCCAAACTGGATCTGCACTTATTTCACCTTGCATATGTGTGTGTGTGTGTGTGTGTGTGTGTGCGCGCGCGCACGCTTGCTTTGGTGCCACGTGAGTTATTGGTTAAGTAGGTCAGTCAGTAAGTCAGGAGTGGCAGGGTAGGAGTGCACAAACACAAGCTAACTCCATTACCTCATACGGTGGATTAGTGTCAACAGGCCCATCCATCTGTCTACAGCCATCCTGGTTCAAGTAACAGTAAGGAGAGCAGCATGGACTCGTGTTCCGGTCCTCCTATTTGCCCCCATAAAGTTACAACCACACAAACACTTGTGCGCAATGCACACACACACACACATCAGAGGCGTGTATATGTGAGAATGCGCACGCACGCACGCACACACACACACACACAGAAAGAGCATGGGTTAAAGCCTGTAGCCGTCAGTGCTGAATTAGCGCGAGCAGCCAGCGAACAAAAGGGGCACTTCCTGTTGCTTGTGTAGAGTGTCAGAGGACAAAGTGAACTGAGAAGACAACAACAGCGGGCGAGGAGGGCGGCTTCCTGACGCACTAACCTCATAAACAGCCATTCAGCGGCGTGCCAGCTGACAAACATACGCAGTTATTGAAGAAGCGTCAAATTCTCTGGCTCAGCCAGTCAAATGATAAACGCTTTGGGGTCCCAGCGATGAGGAAGAGTGTGTTATCGGATTCCTAACCTGCAGTATGGCATGCCAAAGGAAACTAGAATACACAATTACTATCTTATTTATCGGCGATTTCTTTCCATATCTAAACATGCAAAAACTGTTTTTGTTTTTTTTTTTTGTGGCCACCTAAGAGCAGCACAAAAGCACCATTGAAATTCATATATTCAATATGTCAGAAAGACAGTCATTGATTCACATATCCAGCACCAGTGTTGGGCAAGTTACCGAAAAATGGAGTCAAACATTTACCTTCTACTCATTTAGAAACAAATTACTTTACCACTTAACAGCCACAGAAATGTTGCATCACCCAAGCGAGCCTTTGAACAACTTCAAGTCCTTCACACCCCAAACTTTACATCGCCTTCGGTTGAAATAACCTTATGGCATTTTAGTGAGTTGACACAAAATAGCCTGAACATTTGAAACTGAGTGTTAAAATCTAATTTCAGTTTTTCAATTGGATCTCAAAAGTGTGCGTTTAAATGTGAGGTCCAAAGCACCCGATTATATTGCCAAATTAGGACTGTGTTAATGTCATTGCTTTGTCTTACCTAACACTGCATAGCGCTTTGCCAGTCAGCCCGATTATAAAATTACACCAAAGCAACATTCTGCCTTTTTATTGTTCATTATTACACAACTATTTTGATGGCTCTGCTTTATAATAAGGCAGAACTTCTAAACGGTTTGTAAGGTGATAGATCCATTTGAAAACACTGATTATAAAATTTGAACTGCAAGTTGTGAACAATTGGAAAACGGTTGGTTGGACTTGTGCCAAATAATACAAAACCCATTAACCTTTTATGGAAGCGGTGGTACCGGAGTTTGAACTGGTTAATTTTTTTGAATGAAGACAACAGCGCACGGCAACAACGCCACAAAAGTTACAGAGGGTAGAAGTCCTAAATGGACAGATGTAAATCAAATAAGCGGCTGGAATCGCTGTGAGCTGCTTGGGAAGTTTGTTTTGTGGACTGTTGCGTTCAGTGACACCGGATCTCGCTGGAAAAGCTGGAGCGTACTGAATATAGTTGAAAGGAAAGCAGCGCACAGAAGCAGGAGCCGTGGCAGAGCCGCACGGAGAGAGCGCTGAAACAGGAAAAACTGAGGGCGCCAGACGCGGGACGATCGGCAGAAGTGAGCAGCAAAGTCCGTTTACAGTCGGGGCCTCCCGGCTCCTCCTCGCCACTCAATCCTTCCTCCTCTAATCCAAACACCTGGAGGGGGAGGAAGGAGGGTGGAGAGCCGGCACCATGTGAGTCCTCGCTCACATGCAGTCAGCTCACAACGTGTTACAGTAACACCTTCACTGGGGCGGGCGGTTACATAAAGTAGCAGTGCACAGACAGACACACTTATCTGAGGGATTGGTCGATGGGGTTAACAGGTGGGGTTGGGAGAGAAGTGGACAAGGGGGCCGGGGAAGGGTGGAGGGGGGCGGGGGGGGTCTACAACACCAGCTGTTGTTTGTGTTTGCTGGGCAACAGTTGGCAACAGTTATCTTCCTCACCGCAGCAAATTAGCTGTCAATACAGCATAATGTGCAAGCGGTTCACATTCAACAGGTTTCTGTGAAGTCTTTCCAACGTGTGAAACGGTTTCTTTGAGTCATTTGTGTGTGCTGCAGTGTAAATTCACACGGGAGGTCGCGCAGTGACGGACAGGCCAGGTGCCGTGGAGCTTAGGGGGGGCAGGAAAAAAAAAAAAAAAAAAAGACTCGAGCAGGGATAAACATATTGCCTGCATTATTCAGAAAGTATGAAAGACAAGTTCAGCTGGGACCTTCACCCGAGTATGTGGGTCACTGAACCTGTAACGCCGGGTTTCTTCCAGATCCTCTCATCACGCTGGCGATGACAATTGAGAGCACGGACGTGTCAGTTGGAGCGCTGCGTTATGCGAGCTTCAGGCTGAGCCGCGGGCAAATAAACGCGAGGAAGCAACATCTTTGTTTGAGTCTGCCAGTTGCGAGCAGCACGCAGAGGGGAGTGCGTTCCGACGGGGGTTCTACCCTGGGAAATAGTTACTAATGTCAGCGCTGCACGCCAGGTGACACACTTCCAAATCTGATGTGACCTTCAAACCTATTCTCACTCATCAACTTTTCTAGGAAAGCCCTCCCTCTTCCAAAAAAACCCCACTGGGGATTCATGGCAAATGTTTTTTGGCTCTGAAGCGCCTCCTGCACAGACAGCGCCTTATTAATAGCAGCCACGGCATGAGCGGTTGGGGCATGTTTACATGGAGCAGGACGAATGACTCCTGTTGCAACGGAACAAACTTCTCCGAGGAAAGCAGCAGCAAATAGCAACTGCATGTAATAAAAACGATGCATGTGAAGGGGAAAAAAAAAAAATACCTTGTTTGTTCAACTTGTTTTTCAAGCGAAACTAGGTTATTGGCAAGTACTTAAATAAGGGAATAATAATGGTTGCCATTGTCCATGAAGTAACAGGCAGAGCGGGGAATATGGGTGGTTTCTTGGTAAAGTGGAAAAAAGAAAAAAAAAAAAGGCTGAAAGAAAGAGTGAGAAAGAGGGAGAGGAAAGGGGGAAGGACAGCACGTGAAGGCAGAGAGTGTGTTGTCTAGGAGCCATGTGCTTGGGCAAGGCGTGTGAGTGACTGAAGCTGTTCACGTCAGCGTATGACTCACGCTGGAGGAGGCTTGCTCTCCGCACTCGTCCATTCACATACGCACACGTACACACAAATAAACCCATCCATAAAGGTAATGTGCACAAGTCCGCCCACCATCTAAAAATAGACACCCACACTTGCGAACACAATAGGAATAACACACATTTGCAAAAAAAAAAAAAAAAAACATCCATCAACCATCAAATACCACAAACATGCTAAAACAAGAAGCACAGGAAATCAACCTCAGCTCCACGTGAATGAGGAAATAATGATAGGAAGCGCGCTGAGGTCTCTTCCTGATTGGCAAAACTGTGGAGGACAATACAAACACAAACCCCTGGCATGAAAACCTGCACGCTTCAGGATATCGGCTATTATATTTGCATAAACACTCTGAAAAATAAGAGGAAAAACTGTAAGATACAGTTGCCAAAAAAAAAAAAACATGTTTTTCCCTAATACGTGATAATGTCATTTCAACATTAAATAAAACGTTCATTATTAAAAACAAAAGAAGTAGTCTTGTAGTGTGGGGTCGTGGGAGTTATTGTCATGGAAGAGTTAATCTATCAAAGTTCTACTCACGTTTTGTTTGAACATATTTATTCATGTTATTATTCCTGCTCTGTCAAATAGCTCGCAAGTAACTTTACATCAAATAGCTGAAAGTAACAATGGCTTACGTAATGTTAGGTTGATAAAATAACATCTATGTCAACTAGTGGACGGCAAACATAATAACATAATAAAACTTGCTAGCATGCCAATTATGTCACGTAACGTTGCTGAACTTAATGCTAACTTGCGAACCATTTATGTCAAAGAGCAGCGTTAGCTAACTTAATGTTAACCTGCTAACATACCATCTATGTCAAATAGCTGAAAGTAACAATGGCTTACTTAATGTTAACTTGCGAACATACCATCTAAGTCAAATAATGGCAAGTAATGACCGTGAACTTAATTTTAACTTGCCAACATACCATCTATGTCAAATAGCCACATGTAGCTTGCTAACCTAATCTTAACTTGCTAACATACCATCTATGTCAAATAGCCACATGTAGCTTGCTAACCTAATCTTAACTTGCTAACATACCATCTATGTCAAATAGCTGCAGGTAATGATGGCTAACTTACTGTTAAGTTGCTAACATTCCACCTACCTCAAATAGCTTGCGAACATTCGCTAACCTAACGTTTACTTAACGTAACATAAGTCCTCTGCCACACAGCTACTGTTGTTAACACTATGCAGTAAATTTAGCTACAATCCTACATAACGTAAGCTACAAAATAGCACAGCAGTGTAGCAGTTATAGCATTAAAAGATACCTAAATGCATTAGTTTGGTGTCTAAACTGGAGATGAAATCAATGACAGGTGATCAAACAAAAAACTTTTATCTTGAATAAAATTCCGGATTTCTCTGAGATTTATTATCAGTGTAAACATTCGAAATGATTTCAATAAAACATATTCCTTTTGAATGCACTTTAATTTTTTTTTTTTTTGATGATTTGATATTAAAATGTATTACATTTTGTGCTTTGTGCTTTAACTCGTCAAAAACAATAGTTTCTGGCTGATAAGGCTTATAAGAAAACATTCTGAATACTGTCTGTGTCATTATTCTATAGCCTTAAAATAATCGCCTTTAAATAGGGCGATCACAATTTACTGCAACATTCTTGTAATGTTAGAGCTAATGGAAATATCACCTTAAACAGTGGGGGAAAGGGGAAAACAAGTGGACATATAAGCTTTACAAGAAAAAAGAAGCGGCACTGTGTTGTAATAATTGTAATAATATAGGTAATGGGATTGTTTGTGCATGACGGTGTATCGTGGTTGTGTGTGTGTCACTGAGCGAACCAACCAACATGCTATCTTCATTTCAGAGGTGAAGGTGGATAGCCAAGCTTAAATCATGTGGGTGGCAAAGCATGAACACGGCCGCGCAAAAGCATAAACGTCTACATTGAAGCTGGGAGTGAAATTGAGCCATTTGCGTGCGTGTACTGTATGAGTGTGTGTGTGTGTGTGTGTACGCCGTAAACCCTGAAAGGAATGTCCAGGGGTGCGTGAGTTCAAGCAGACACCACTGTCACTCATTCAGAGTATGTATACATGGCAGAGCTGTATGGATTTTTTTTTTCTTTCTTTTCTCTGTGTGTGTGCGTGCGCGTGCGTGTATGTGTGTGTGTTTGTGTGTGTGTGTGTCAGAAGCACGTATGCTATTTTCAACGTCGACAGCTTCCTTTTGTAAGAATGGGGAACAAGGATGTGTTTATCAACAAGAGTGCAGAGCCGGCACATGCAGACACGGTTTTGACCTGGTTTTACCACGGAGTTTACGGCCATCGGCACGGGCAGCTAAATCTACGTTGAAGACACACATGCAACGTCTGACACACGCGCGCGCACAGACGGGCTGCCTTCGCGCGCCTCCCTCCCTCTGGCTCTGAGCTGTAAAAATCAGCTGAGGCCGAGTGTCTTTTCCACGTAGGTGAGGCGGCGGGCGGCGGCGGCCAGCTCTCACCAGGCCTGCTCCAACGGACGCAGATCAGAGGGCAGTGTTGCCTAACATCTTTTCAAGGCCTCCACACCCTGACACGTGCCTGCAATCAGCGTGGCTGTGAGGCAGCGAAATGGCATATGCACTCAGTTGGAAAAAAAAAAAAAAAAAATTCTTTTGCTTTCATGTGCTGAACTTTAAAAAAAAAATGAGGAAGTTGCCGACGCTGCAGATAAAGCAGACGCCAAATGCAGGCCAAGGCTACGCGGCTTTGTTTCACCAAACGTCCCTTTTCCCCAACACGCAGGATCTGATGTCATCCCACCTTGCGCGAACAATGCAGGAGGCTGGCACCTGGGTGATGCAGCTGAGCAGGAGAACTTAAAGAGGCTAAACTGAGATGTGTGGATGACATCAATATGATGTGACCGTATGAAGATGCCGATGTCAGACGCAGCGCTGTGGACTGTGCGGAAATGACTTTAAGAATGCAAGCAAACCGAACGGTCTCTGATTTCTCAAGCGCTCCCGGGTCAGCGGAGGTGAACGTCATCAATTTTATTGACAACTAACTTCCATGTCTCATCAATCCTCATTAGAGAGCTGCTACACTGATTCCCTCAGCAAATCCAGATAAGACCATGAATGTCTCCCGGGCCTGACCAGCACCAGGCTCCAAATGCAGATACATAGCGTCTGGGTTTTTTTTTTCAGGTCTAAGGGCAGCACTGATAACACACACACACACACACACACGCACACACACACACGGAGTCAAGCTCATGGCTGAACATCACAGGCATACATAATACATGAGAAGGTATGAGATGAGGGGCAGTGTCCTGTTTCTCCTCCAGAATTGCTGACTTGTGCATGCCCCCCAACCCCCACCCCCTCTCCACACACACACACACGCACACACGCGCACACACACACTGCAAGGCACGTGCTGCTGCTGAAGCCAAGTGTAGTGGGGAGACACAGTTGTAGAGCTTTAACTGCGTTTGGGGCTGTCCAGACCGATGCAATGACGAGGGCGCACAGCCTCAATCCGTGACAATTTATTTTATCTATGCAAACGATAACTCCACGTTCAGGTCCGATGGAAGTTTGAGGGATTTCTCTAAAAAGCCCTCCGGATTCCGCTGAACAACGCGTGAAAAATATCTACGTGCTGAATGCAGTGGCGTTTAAAGAATAACAGAAGTGCTGACGAATTCATCAAGGAACCTAACAGGTTCAAAGTCAAGGTGGTGAAAGCTGCCAGGTCGCCACTGCTCCCTGGTGGCGACTCCGTGTCCCTGCAGCTCTCTGGCACACCAGCTCGCCGGTGACCGAGCATTCAGCCGTCTAGCGTCATCTAGTGGCAGCATGTCATAGACTTTCTCTGGACAGTTTTACTGTCTTTTACCTTTGACTGGCAGTCTCCTCTGTGTCTGGCTGGAGGTTTTTTATTGTCCTACACTTGATTACTGGTCAGTGGAGCTCAGTGCAGCCACAGTGATTCTATGGGGGGGAAACGAGCCTACCTTCATATGGTATTCTTTTGTCTGTGTTGGTTGTAGGTGTTAAAAACTTTAAATAATAAAAAAAAGAACAATGAAGTAACAAGAGAGCTGCACCGCGCACGATTGTCAGCAGAGGTCAGTGACGTCAAGCAAAGCGGGAAAATAAGAGAACGATCACAATTATTATTATTATTGTTGTTGATGATGATGATGGTGTTGTTGTTGTTGTTATTGTTTTTGTTATTATTATTATCATCAAAAAAGGTCACTAAAGATTCTGAATTTCATGTCATCATTGACTTGTGCACTTTACAAATAAAAGAACAATAATTTGTAGTAATAAATCAAATTGTTCCCATTTAGCAAAAAAAAAACAAAAACATATACTGACATATACACTCATCAGCCATAATTTTAAACCACTGCATGTTTAACATAGAATATAATGGTCATCCCCGACGCCTCTCAGTATAACCCAGTATAGATCGAAGCATCACAAATTGCAGTTGCGATAATAATCGTCAAAATATGTCAACACCTCTCTCAAAGAGACAAAATTCAACATAAAACTCCTGAAGGGAGAAGTTACTGCACGGTTGTTGTATTATTTTCTATCATAATAATGTAGTGGTCATAATCTTATGGCTGAGCACTATGCATGTTTATGTTATTTAAGGGAACCTTTAAATGGTCTTAACAATGTAGCGTTAGATCTATGTTGTTTTTTATAGAATTTTCATTTCTTTTGACATTTCCACGTGTCACAGAAGGAAAAGCACAGGTCACTCAGCTCAGTGATGGCCAAAAAAAAACCTCCATACAGCTGCTCCATTTTCATTGTGCTTGCTGACTCCTTCTCCTAACACTGGCATGACTGTTTGGGACACTCAAGCGCAGCAGAGCCTTCCTTAATGGCATCAGTCACCTTTGTGCTTCTCCTGCTTTGACAACTCAAAATCTCTTTTCAAAAAAATGCTTGAAAAAAATGATACATGACTTTGTCTGTTGTTTCTTACCTTTACATATTTTGTGGTCTTTTTTTTATTTGTAAAAGAACAATTCATCAAAGTTGTGGAAATTTGATGATCCATTGGGGGGAAAGCAGTGAATGGTAAATAAATCTTGGGATGACAATTTTATTTTTAAAGGTAAATTTAATGTAACAGTATTCATCTTTATGTATCGCAATTTTACACGTTAAGGGAAAAACAAAGCTCCAGGAATGAAGCTACATGCACATTTACTCAAATTGTACACACAACGCAGCATTAATTGCAAAATTGGAAGTGTTTTGTTGATATACTCTTGCAAGCTCGTGGGCTGTGATGGAGCACCAACTAAAATAGGTGACTGATGGAAACTCACTGGTCACACATCACAATAAGTCAACATGACATTTCTGTCCAGCAAACACACTCTAAAGAATAACATGCCCAATAGTAAACAACTTTAAAATCATTTAAAAAGGAAACAAACGTCAATATTTGTATTAATAATAGCCACCATTCAAAAATGAAAAAAGTGTTTATAGGAATTTGTCAGCCATTTTTTTAAAAATCAGTTTATTTTTGTTTTACAGTGTTTAAACTCTTCATTACTCACAAGAATGGGGAAACATGTTTTTATTATTATTATTTATAAATGCCACCTGTGGAGATCTGCCAAGAAATGAGATACTGTCGTGTTGAACTTTTGGTGTTCATTGATTCAACATCCCAGAGCTACAGGAGCAGTGCAGGGGGGGGGGGGCGCGATGGAATCTCGAGCGAGGCTCTTCACCCCTCGATGCACTGATACGCTGCAAGAAAATGTGATGACTATCAAGTGTCTCACAAGAGCAGCTGTCAGTTGGCGTCATTGAAATGATAACATCTAAAGATGGCCGTCAGGTTTCAGTCAAGTCATCTGAGCAAAAGTGAACATACGGGCGTCACAAGCTTGAGCCAAACTAGTACGATGAATTAAGTTTAAAAAAAAACCCTCAACAATCGATACGTTTTAAAATAACCTTTGTCTTGTTTTGTTAAAAAAAAGAATATTTCCAGTCAAGACACAGCGTAAAGCCACCTAGTAAAATAATACAAAACGATAATCAAATAAAGGTGCAATCAGTAGCCGGATCAAAGTGAACCACAGTGAAAATAAATAAAATACATCATGAAATCTAAACTCTTTTTCTTATAGCAATGAAATCAGTTCCCCCCTCATCGTCTCGCAGAAATACAGCGGCCAGTCGCATGTGTCATATCCATCACAGTGCCGGCCGTTGCCATGGTTACCCTGGCTAAGGAATGCCATCTTTCTGGTCGGGGCTGCCAGCCACACTCGATGAGTATCTCGGCAACGCTTGGAGGGGGGCCGGACTGAAACTCGGCGAGGGAACGCGGCGATCCCTGGCGAGAACGCCGCCGTCCGCTCCTCACATGGCACCGGCGCCGGCAACGAATCAGCGCGCCTGGCTTCACTGTCAATGGGCCGAAGCCCGCTGCAAGGAACTGGGAGTACTTTATCGGCTGTCCGCCCTTCACACAGCGCCGCCCCCCTACCCCCATTCCCTTTTTACCACACAGGTTATTAATGGCGCCCAGCTGCGTGAGGAGATGGCCAGTCATTTGTCAGCGTTCATGTTTGTAGGTCACTGGTGTGGGCACATGTCTCTCTCTCTCTGGAGGGGTTCCTGTATGTCTTCCTGCCTAAAGAGTCACAACTTGCACATGCAGCCAGACACCTAAAATCATGTGGCCTTTTCCGACAGAACTGTGGGAAAAAGACAAGGGGCGGATTCTTTATTATACCCTTTTATGTTTTAATGTCGGGAGGCACACCCTGTTTATTCCAACAACACGTCTGATCCATGTCAGTTTCGGCTGAAGTGACCATTGTTCATAAAGTGCAATTGCATAATCTTGCCTGGCGTCAAACAAGTGTCACATGATCACCTCTTAGGTACTCAAAAAAAAAAAAAAAAAGGCTCAAGCTTCTCAGTGAATGCACTTCTCTTATGAAGCAACTGCTAAAAAAAAATAAAAATAAGACCATTTAGGTCCCATGAGCCTGGTTCTTCTTGCACACGCAGGAGTCGGGCTGTTACTTTGTGTATCTCCCCAGGCTGGAGGTGGCTTGCAGCGGCTTTTTCTGGCCTTTGCGGAACTGGCGCAGGACAAAGTCGAAGTTTGCCGTCGTGGACATGGCGTAGAAGACGTTGGCTTTGTCGGGTACGAGCAACTCTGAAGGCAGAAAAAGAGGGTCAGGCGTTTGAAAGGAGGGGAGGGCTCCGTTTGAAAGGTTCCGATAGCGTTCCGATATCAGAGGAGTCCGTACTGACCTCTTTCTGGAGAGATGACCTGTGTCAGCGTGAAGTCCTGGTAGTTCATGTGCTCCAGGTGATGCTTCTCCAGTGCCCTCTGGATCACGTGTGCAGTTTTGTCCTGGCTGGTCAACTATGAAACGCACAGCAGCACATGAGTGTGAAGATGCTGAACTTATGGAGTTCAAGCTGCACAAGTTTAGCCCTGATTTGTGGAGCTGGCCAGCGAAAGGCCCAGATCAGAGGCAAGCTCTTACCCAGACATCCCCGCACCAGCGCCACATGTCAGCCACTACCGCATTTCCCCCAATAAAAAAAAACTGCAATTCAACTAAAAGCCGGGTCTCATGTGATGACTTTAAACAACTAACGGCAAGCCTCAGGCTGAAGCCAGGGAAAAACAATGAAAACAAAACGGGACACAAGAGAGCTTCGAGGTTATTATGATCAAATAAAATTATCGAATGGAGATAATTAAGAAATACAGGTGACTTTCTAGTAAAGGCCCGGTGCTCTCCGCACCCGAGGTAAACAAAGGCCCTGGTGACCATTTGGGTTTATGCGGGATTCAAAGATGCTCACTGATGCTTTGCCGACACATTGCAAATATCCAGATGGCTAAATATCTGGGACTTGTGTATGAGGGGCTACCTAATAATAATAATAATAATAATAATAATGAGCAATTTACAGAATGGGCTATACATGGTTTTAAGATTTGTGATTTGATTTTTTTTTTTTTTTTAAAATAGGTAGGGACAGAACATATAAATAAACACTAGCATGTAAATATGCAGGATTATAGCCAGCGGCTAATTTCGATCCTTTGTCAATAGGCAGGTCGCTGTTAACAATAGCAAGTTGATGTTAACAATAGATGACTTATGTAAGACGGCTTGTTGTACAACATGAACATCACGATAATCCAAAAAGGACATTAGAATGACCTGGTGAAACTCGCCAATGTGAACATGGCGTACAGCGCGTCGCGCTTCTGCTGCTATTTAAAGATAAGTGCACTGGCGGTAGAAGTCAAGAGGCGCTCTAATTCCATAAAACAATGAGACGATGGAAAATCTCAGTTTTCAGTTTTATTACGTTAATGCACCAGATGTACGGAAAGAATCAAAAGAAAAAGTAGATGTCCCCTTTCAGAGGTACAGCATCGTCATATGATTCTGTTTTTAATACCAAAGCTTCTTAAGATGAGAGTTCCATCTATGACCCAACCTCATAAGTCCTGTAGGTACAATCTTAATTTGTAAAGTAACTATCGTGGTCAAATAAACGTTCTACGAACATGGAAGTGCTGTTAACTCATATTTTTAATAATGTACAGTTACTCGGTAAAACAAATTGGCCCTTTCCTACCCTACATTTTTATGAATGAACAACATTTTTAAAAAAAAAACATCCTTCTGCAGATGTGAGGAGCAACTCGAGGGGGGTTTATCAAGAGCTTTTGTTTTAGTTCAGTATTTGAGGATAAAACTCACCAGGATGCTCTTGTACATGTTGCCATTGTTGTGGCCCAGATCCACGCTCACCCTCACGATGCAGGAGTCGGCCACCTGGCGGTTGTAGACGGGCAGGGAGGTCATGGATATGGAGCGCTGGTGGTGCAAGGCCAGGCTGGGTTTGGGCCGGGCGCCGCCATCGCCGCCACCGGACGCGGCCGCGGAGCAGAGGTCCATCTGGCAGTCAGAGGAGGAGCTGGAGGGGATGGGGGAGTCCGAGGAGGAGGTGGCAGAGGAGCAGGAGGACGAGGAGCAGGAGGAGGAGGAGGAGGAGAAGACCTCGGACACGTTGTTGCAAGAACTGTGAAAAGACTGCAGGGTGAAGACGAGAGAGACAGGCGGGAGAAGTTATGTCGATGAGTGATGTGTGGGTTCAGAGATAAATTCCCCTGCACACATGCAACAAAGCAACACTTTGAGCTGCAGCAAACAAACGCAGCTCAATTGGAATTCCATCTATGAAAGAAGGTGCACGTTTGCTCTCTTGCGCAACAACTGTCCGTTTTCCATCGTTTTTGTGCCGCACGCGGCAGGAATCCGCGAGCGGCACGGTGAAGCCGCAGCAGCCTGCCGCCTAAAAAGGTCCTCATCGAGCAGCTCAATGCGGCTGCTCCCTCTTGTTTGATCCCTATGACGTTTGCAATCGATCCACGTTAAAATGAACGCCATTGTTGAACTTGGTTTTTTGAACTCAAACGCGTCACTTCCTGTGTTTGTTTATAATTAAATGCGCCTCTGTCGCCCTGCATAACATATATAAATCTACTATGAAGCCACAGCAGGAGGAAATGCTTGTTGGGGATGAGGATTTAACCCTCCTCGGTCATTAATGACCGGAAACCCAGTTGTTAGTTACCTTGATCGATATTTTTTACAAATTTATTAAAAGGACTTCTCGAGTTAAAACATGCTATAAATTCAAGTTTTACTTTGTTGTGCTTTCACTGTTTGTTTGTTTTTTTAATAATAAGAAATATGAGGCTTTTGTGCACTGAAAAAAAGTGAAGACCCTTGAGGGCTTAATAGAGCAGACACAGAGCTCCATTTGAATTTGCTGCAAATTCAAGGCTTTTCATAAGTCCTCCATAGGCTCAGCTAAACTAATATGATGAAGGATAATCACTTAAAGGAGAATGGCAGTAGTTTTCAACCTGGGCCCTGTTATTCTATGTTGTGGGGTTGAATTGATTAATAAGAAAAAGATATTTCAATCCATTCACCAAAGCCATAAATCATTAACCACGATGGGAAACTGTCCACTGTCAACAAAGGGCTAGATCCACTAAAAGTGCTTGATTTGCCACCAGCACGCTCAGACAACATCATCTGAAGGACTCCAGCACTCACATATTTGTACATATTTGTCGCATTCCGTTTCTGGCCTCCCTTTCAGCGCATGTGACACTATTTACGCGATCTCTTACCAGAGATGCATTCTTTCTGTGTTCCGTCGCATCACTAACCGACTCAGATTGTCGTCATGTGTCTGACAAAACCATGTGCACCGATGTCAGGTCAGCGCAGTATCTGCTAACATCAGCCTACTTCCACTGATGGATCACACCGCGCTGCATGTCAGGGACTCAGCCTGACTCAGCCAAGCTTTTTTCCCCCCGGCGGGCAGACAGTTTGAAAAACAAAAAAAAAAAAGTTCTCCATTACTTGCCTCCGATTCGATTGAAATCTTAAATATTATTACTTCAACAACAGCTTCCTCTTATATAATTTTAGTTTTTGGCAAGCTCTTTACCCATTATAGCCTTTTAGGTTATTGACTAGACGTGAAAGCGCTTTAAATTTCCATGACAGGAGGAGAGATGGAAATGTTCTGAACCTTTTACCGGTAATTTAAAACTGGAGAGAGGATTAACGAATATGACATATCACCTAAAAAGATGCCTAAAGGGTAAACAACCCTGCTGAGGCTAAATGCTGGTCCATGACAACTGGAGAGAATATCTGGATGTACAGTTAATCTCCACTCAACCCTTCTGAATATGCTGTGACTATGACTGACAATCTTCTCTCACGGGATTATGTAACTTTCCCCGATATAAATGCCATTCATTGTACTTCTCATGAGGAATGTTGCCATGACTCCATAAATAGGGGTGGTTGCTTGTGAAGTGTAAATAATGGATGTTCGGCACACAAAGAGCCACTAAATGGAGGCTCGGCATGACAAAGCCTCCATCACAGACGCCAGCGTCGGCTCAGCCGAGAATGGATCAAGAACCGGGGTGTTGCACAATCAAGACAGACGCACGCTAGCGCAAACGCGCGCGCGCGCGCGCACACGCCGCCGCTCACCTGCAGTCTTATGGAACAGGCCGTGTTCGGACAGGAGAGGTCCTCCAGCTCAGATCCACTGGAGCCGGAGGATGAAACGCTGATCTGGTCGGCGGGGACTTTCTTCGATCCTTCGCTCATTGCCAGGAGCCTGGAAAACGCAAGATTTCACTTGAGCTCCTGGTCACCTTTGAAACGCCATATTCACATCGCGCGCTTGGGCTCAGGGTCCCGACACTCACGAGGAGAGCTTCTTGGTGAGCGTTCGGTGGCTCCAGGCGTTCGGCGAGCACACGTCCCCAGGAGGCTCCAGCTGTCTTGACAGGTCATAGCTGTGACAAAACACAATGAAGACGATGTTGGCAATATAACGTTAAACTGTATAATCAATACTGCAATCATCCAGGCTGTCGACGAAAGGGAAAAGCGTGCTTGTGCTTCGAGCGCAGAGTTGAAATGCAGATGAAATGCAGTTCATTTAGGTCATCTGTCTACTGCACAGAAATATGTCCTGTCACGTTTGTTGTTTTTGGAAGAAAAGAAATTCTTTTTTTTTTTTTGTTATAGTCAGATGAGCTGGCCGAATCAATCTCGCGTCTGTTAAGCAATCGCGGCGCCAAACACAAGCAGCCACTTGAAAGAAAGGTTACATAACACACCATTTTTAGAGAAAGTGCAGAGTCAGCCTAGCTGAAAGTGAGGATGTCGATGAGTCATTCCTTTATTCCCTTGTTTGTGCAACAGACAAAAGCATTTGGTTTATTTATTTTGTACATATGCAGTTATTCCTGTGTTTTAGTTGAGATTGTACTTGTCGTCCAGCCACCTCAGCGTTGAAGCCATCGCCCCCCCTTTTCATTGGCACATTTGCCTGTACATTGTGTTAATGACAATAAAATGGAATCTTTTTTTTTTCCCCCTCACTAGCAAACTTTTTACTTATTTTGAAATGAGCACCTCTGTAGTTTGCGAAAACCTGTGGTATGTGATAAATGCGAAAGAGGCATCACATGCACAGGTTTACTTGTGCAGATGCCTTCCTAATTATTAACCTTGTAAATGTCAGACAAGTGATACTTTATGACCAGCCTCCCCGCTGTGGAATCACAGTATCAGCGTCTCAGCTGATAACGACGGTGGATTTAACAAGCAAGTGGCGTTTTAATAATATAAATTCCGACGTCAACTTGCGTGGAAAACTATTCAGAAGGAACACGCCTTTGATTGCCCACGTAAGAGGATGGCAGAGGAATTTTGACGAGCCATATTTCAGCCGCCAGACTTCTGGTGGACTCTCGACGCGTCACTCACCTCTCTTGGTCGGTGAGCAGCTTGCGTCCCTGCAGCCAGACGGCGATTCTGGGGTGATGAGGCAGGTTGAACTGGCAGCAGGACGCCTGCAGCATCCTGATCTGGGAGAGAACCTCGAACTCCTGCGGGCAGACAAACATCGGTAGACAAACACGTGAACTGGAGTGACGGCAACCGCGCCGTCTTCACCTCCTTCACCGCCATGCGCCCTGCGCCCTGCCCGGAGCAACGAGGCGAGGTGACAACAATGTTAGGGCACGTGCAAAGCTCCTTTGGGGAGATGCGTAAACGTGCCGTTAAAAAAAAAAAAAATTTTAAAAAAGGCTCTTTCAGCTCAGCTGCAACTCAAAACGAGTGGCGGAAAGTGCTTGAATGGAAAACATAAACATCCTAGACAGCCGCACATGTTGACGCCTTTCTACTTTGGCCTTGACTATGGCAGAAAAAATTCAAAAATACTAAAAAAAAAGAAAAAAAAGAGAGAAAACATAAAAGACGACACAAAGAGGAAGCACTCACCCTCCTCCTCTTCTCAAAGTTTATGAGCCCGCCCTGGCAAAAGAGTAGAATGTCACTACAGTACCTATTTATTGCATATCAATGATTAATCTCATGAGGAAATAAACAATAAAAAGGACATTTGAAATAACAACCGCTTATCATTTTCAAGCAGCATACAAACAATATTATGCAGCAAAAGCTTAACTAAACTGGCTACATTTATTGTCGTTTTTCCTTGTGTCATATTTATATGAAAAAATATACATATGTTAATTTATCAATTCATTTTCCCCATTACCTTTCGAGATAGTAAGGCTCAAAAATACACGAGAGCTACTGCTTGGGGGCTCTATGTCTCAATCAATCAGTCAAATCGTAGTTAAGCTGTCCTAAGAGTCTTCCCAGTGTTTTACAATGAAGCGTGGAACTAGAGTCACGTCTTCCAGCTGTGCTGCTTTTATAATTTTGGGTGCTTGGAAGTTCAGAAATGTTCTAACTTAAGTTTGACCTGACCCTTCGGGGACATAACATGCAGTCACTTTATGACATAACCTTTTTGCTACGGTTAAATTCTGTCCAAAATCAGCATGCGAACAGCAAGATTTAATGGATTTGTGGCCATAAACATTCCATGCACCGGTCGGTTCATCCTTGAGTGCAAGTGGACAACTATTCCAAGTCTGAAATTCCCTCGCTGGCCTCAGCGTTTTTATAAAAAAAAACAGTTAGAATCCTCGCAAATGACCAAACTGGTACTTTAAAGTAAAACTATGTCGCAGAGTGGCGTAAAAGATGTGATTTAATCATTGACAGTTATTGCTGTCAAATATTAAGCACAGGAATCGTCACTCAGGTTACGTTATGTACCTTCACAGTGTCTGGCAGCGCCGTGTCCAGCATGGTGAGGACGGTCAGGTAGGTGCCCAGGTAAGGGACAACTCCACTGGAGGTGCTCTGCAGGAACACAATACACCATGTCAGCCAGTTAGCTGACAGCAGCAGTTTCCTAATCTAGGTCACTGTACCCATATATTAGTGAATCTAATTATTATGTTTTTTTCTTTTTTCTTCACGGTATTATAAAGGGATGAAATTGACCTACTTCCACACAAGACAGGTCCCGGTAAGCAGCACTGTCGGCTCATGTTACCGCCCAGTAGACAGCGCATATGACTCATAAAAACGCCCTGGCCCAGTCTATTATTACTGTCCTATAATCCCGGCAATTTGAGGCCATTTGAAACTCGTTCAACGCCGAGCCCGGCCGAAGATAGGCTTGGGTCTGCGCCACGTCGCAGGCACTCCGCCCGCTTCTCTCATGGCTTTGAGCGCTGTGAGTAGCCGCCAAAGTGATTTGCATGCATCCTCCAGAAAGTTAAACTCTGCCTCAGGTAAAGTTGCAACCCATGACAGAGCATGACTTCCCTTATCTGCCATCTGAATGCATTCGCACATTTGCTGTGGCAGAGGAGAGGAGCTGCTGTTGATTCGATGAGTTATGGCACGTCACGCGCAGAAGCTCTCGGCCTTTGCTCGTCCCGAGCTATGGCTCACCATCTGTCTGGGCATCGGACACCGCTTAGATATCTTTGGAGACATATTATCCACGGTCACCTGGCCTCCGTCCTGTCAAAGAGGGTCAAGAAGGAGCTAAATTCAGTTGAGGGTAGTAAGCAAAAAAAAAAAAAAATAGCGCGGCTCATTATACGCAAATGTGATTAAGAGTGCTGTTAATATGCATGCGCACAAGCGAGTGCAGGTTTTTTTCTTTCCAGGGAAGCATGTGAGCAAACGAGCCTGTTTGTGAAATCTCACCTCCAGGATTTGCTCTGGATAGAAGAATGACTTTTATTCCACATTACCTAGGAAATCCTGACAAAGTTTTTCTTTGTGCGCGATATCTACCCCGAGATAACATCAGTTACATTTAAGTGTGTGAGTAACTGTGTTGACAAAGATAAAAAAGCTTCCCACACAAAAAGGCAGGAGCTGACACATGAAAAGTGAAAAAGAGAGGATAAAAGAGGGAGGGAAATTTGTTTCCCAGTACAAAGTCTTTATGGAGCTACTGTGAAACGGCATATAGGGCAAACACTGACGACTTTACACTCCTTCCATTGTAACCAGACACGAGACGCCTCTGACACAGCTGCCCCAAAGGCGACGACATAATAGAGAAAAGCAAACGGGCCGTGCTCGAGGCTTCCGGTTTCCCATTAACGCTGTGGTTAAACGTTCCTGCACATATTAACTGAAAAATGAATCTTTATAATAACCGAAGGGCAGAAACTCGGTGTCCGTGAGTGAAACATTCTCTAAACTCTTAGCCTAAAGTTCACATCTTTTGTTTTTATGGTCTGACCATGTTGAATATTAAAAGACTCGATCTGAGGAGGTTGGGCGACAGACTTTTTGCCGGAAACTGAATTACATAAAATTGAGTTGACCTATTTGCACTGGTGACCAGTAACTATAAATGCCCAGGTGGTATATTAAGTATCTATTATGAACAATCGTTGTGGCATCCTAACAGCCAAGTGTCTTCATTTAGAAAGCCAGACCAATTTTGAATTAAAATTATATCATATAGATAAATATTTGGAGCAAAATGAAAAGGATGGGATGTGTTTACTGACAAAAACAACTCAAATGTGGGTCACTTTTGAGCTCGGCTGTCAGTCGACTTTGTTTTTTTTTTTTTTTTAAGGCAAAGCTCTCTTCTCACCTCCACCAGGAGCTCCCTGTTGGTTAGAACGCAGTTCTCATCGGGGAAGGTTTCCCAGAGGTTGTCGAACGTGGCCATGCTGTCCCTGCAAAAACACAGGAGTCAGTGCGCGGACTATATATTTAGTTTACAAAACCAAAATGAAGCGTCGGGCGTAATAATTAACTCTTCCGCACAACTACCGGTGTTAAAACTTTACAACGGGCGGCTCGGTGCACGACCGGCCGTTCACAGCACAGAGACAACTTGACATTGTAATAGCTGGCTGCCGTGTTCACGACTTGGAATGTGGGTCACCGACGCAAAGCGCAGCTGCTGACTTGCACCAGCACCAACGCTGAATTGCTCTTGATGAGGGTTCAATGCCCGCGTTAAAAGACGATTATGGCGGATACGATATAACACCACCGCAATGAGTGGGTGAAACTGTGGATCATGGCCTCTCAGCCCGGCCTTACCTGCTGACAGCAGCCCAGGTCTTCCTCAGCCTGTAAACCGCGTTGGACTGGAGAGCCGACAGGATCGCTTTGAGAGAGGAGAAGTTCTTCAGCCGGCGACAATCCTGCAGAAGAACGCGACATTGCATCTTCAAGTTTTTTTTTTGTTTTTGTTTTTTTTACAAAAAAAGAATATTTTTTTAGATTGTCTTTTTTCAGGATGTATATAAACATCATGCCTGCATATGAAAGGCACCGATAGAGTGTGTGTCCTGAGTGTACACGGATTTTGCTTCGCCTTTCCCCTTTTATAACTACATTGTCATGATCATCACAATGCTGCTCAATTTTAACATTTTGTTGTTATATAGTCATAAAGCACTTTTTAACTGTTTTAAAGAGCTCTTGATTGTCTTGTTCTCGTTCAAATCCATTTGTTTCCTACGGGAACACCATCACGTCACGCATTTGGGCCTCAAACAAGAAGCTGAGATCTGTGAAGCTGCTGTAAATGCTTGTGAGGTCACAAAAGCGGCGACCCGGAGCCAGAACCTGAATGCACCACAGACCTGGGCCACTCTGATCCACTTCTCAATGATGCGAGCCCTTTGCGCCGGCGTGGTGGGCGGCCGGCTGGACGACGTGGGACTGGAGCTGGCGTCCGCCGGCCGGCACAGCAGTGACATGATGACCTGATTGGTAACCGCATTGAACTGAGCGATGGTGGCCCTGATGGTGGGCGACATGTTCTCCTTCTTGTCTCTTTGGGACCACACGCAGCCCAAACACTGGTATGGCACCACTTTGACGAACAGAGCCTGAAACGCCACAAAAAAACCGGCCGCCTTGGTTTAATCGACAATGCAAAACAACAGACAGGAAACGTGCATGATGTCGGTGACGGAGTCTCCTCCGACGTACAGCATCCATGCGGGTGAGCTGCTCGGCGATGGCGGCGGGTGAAAAATCCATGATGTCCCCTTGGTCTAGTGAGTTCTCACATCCTGAATCCTCATCACTGGAAACCTCGTCATTTTGTTCCAGGTCTCCCTGAGCAGAGCCGACATTTGTCTCGGCCTCTGGAGAGTCAGAGCAGGAATAAATATGAATGGACGCGCCTCAAGTAAAATCAGAACATTCACAGTGTTTTGACAGCCTTGACGACGGTATGGCATCTTGCATCGTGTTAATTACACGTTTAGATTTAACTGAGCTCTACAGGTCCTCTGGATTTAGGTGTGACGGTTGCATCGGCTGCAGAAGGCGGGGGAATCACCTTCTCTCTGGAACCTCTTGAGCAGGGCTTCAGCTTGCCCCGCCAGCGAGCAGAAGTTGGGCTGGAGGCGCAGGTTGTCGTGAACTGCTGAGCAGATGGTCAGGTGGTCCAGAAGCAGCCGGAGCGCCGGGTGCAAGGGGGCATCTCTGAAGTCCTCGCTGCAGTCATCCAACCATGCCTGGACAAAGGCCAACAGAGGACTGCACAGGCAGCGGAAAGATCATTACTTTTTAACTATCCAATGACACTCTAAACCAGAAAAATATGCAGAAGAAGGGTACAAGCATGCTGATTAGAAAAAAAAAATGTCTTTAATTTATCAAAGTCTATCTGGATTTTCACACTTGTCCCGCTGAAAATGGCAGGTAAAACGTCCTCCACCTACCCAGGGTTGCGTTTACTGTTGTCCAGGTCTGAGGCGGCAACATCTCTGCAGGAACGACGACAAAAAGCCAAGTCAGGGAAAGAAAAGCGCAAAAGCATCAGCGCACGTTCAGCCATCGTCTTTCAGCCGCTTTTGTGTTGTCGTTTTTAACGATTGCTATTTACCCCACAGCTGTCTTACAAACCTGACCTTGAGCCAAGCCAGCCACATTCTAAAAACCGCACGGTGCACAATCGCTGATGTGGAGAGCCTCTCCATAATGAGCACCTGCTAGCCATTCATTATTACTTCAAAGCCGGCAGGAGGGGGCCGTTTTGTCGGGGAGACAATGTATGAAAAGACGCTGACGCAACCAAAGTTGTTTTTCTCGAAATTCAGCACAAAAGGGATGATGCTTCATCCGCGGCTCCGCATCATCTTATAAAGGAGGCTGTGCATTCTGATCAGAAGGAGGTCACCGTGGGGGCAGGCAACAATATGCAAAATGTTTTTTTTGGCATTCAGGGTCCTAACATCTTAAGGAAAAAAATGTGCTTATCGTCCTTCTTACAGAGTTGCACGACAGGATCAATGCTGCCTCTTGTGTCTGCTTGGGAAATATAAAAGGTGCCGCGAGCAGCCGATTAGCTTAACGTTAGCATAAAGATTGGCATCCAAGCTAACCAAGCTAACCTTGGTGTGTCCGAAGCCAACAAACTCTACATACTAGAACCTTTAGAGCTCGCCACTTATATCTTTAATCTTGTGATTTAATTCGGTACCAAAACCTAAGAAATAACATTTGCGTGTTTATAACTGAACTACTTTATGGACAGGTTCAATGAAGGAGACCAGGAAAGCCATGTAAAATAAATAAAAGGTAATAAACAAAGCATGTTGGATGTAAAATGATTTTTTTTAAAAACCACAGGCATAAACAAGACATAAAAAAAGATATAATTTGAATCAGAGAACTTTGTACTGTAAGCCAACCTTAGCTTTCTCTCCCAGTTTCCTGTCTGACCGCTGGCAGTAGCTTCGCATTTATTCTACAGACACGGATGCCACGGTGTCGTTCATCTTTGAACTTCTGCATAATGAAATGTCATCGCTCCCATCATATCATCCTGTTGCACATGTGTGTGAAACTCAAGTTATGATCGGCGAATACGCTCTAGCTTGGGAGCTCACACTGACGTTTGACCACCAAAGTCTAGCCAGTTCATCTTTTATTCCGAGTGGACACTTGCGCCAAATTTTGAAATTTCACAATGCTGTGATATCGGGCTTAAAAAAAAAAAAAGTTGGTAGGACAGATCAGCAATTAAAAAACATAATTCCTTGTCATAAAAAAACAAAATGTTACCTCTGGAAGAGCTGCTCTATAAGGTTTGCAGTGCTGATGAAGGTTCTGTACGTGGAGAGGAAAATCCTCCCGTAGTCTTGTTCCGGGCAGCCGGGGTCAAGGAGGTGATTCACCAGCAGGTCCAGAGTGGCGGCCTTCAGGCGCCGCACCTTGGTGGTTCGGTATTGGACGAAAGCACAGGACGGATTCACCTCCCTGGGCTCAGGCGAGGGGGCGACGGGCTCCCGGCGCAGGGTGATCCCATAAACCGCACCATCCTCAAACTCTTCACCCCACTCCTGCACTGGGTTCTGGGGATGATGGGAAGGGGGAGAGAAGAAAAAAAAATGCAGCACTTTTACAGCAAGAAGCCGCTATCCTGGGTCCTCCCTGCTTGGGCCTCAAAATTATGCAAGTATATGGGGCAAATAAACATCTGGCAATGTTGCTGCTCACAACACCGAGGTCAGAGGTTGAGCCAAGGGGCACGTAAAAATAGCAGTTTAACCTTAATGTCCAAACAGCCCGATGACACGCAAGCAAACAGGTCACCCGACAGCCCGCTGGGACTCCTGCTGATCCCACAACAACTATGGCATGCTCGCTTTAGGCACAAACCATCATTTCAGGCTTAGGGCCACGGCACAAACAGCCGAGTGTGCGGCAGCAACGATCGCCGGCTGCTTCTTCCGCCTCACATGGCCGCGCTTTGTTGACATTTCTCCACGATTTCCCCGGATAGGCAGCATCGAGACGTTTGCATTCTGGTGCGGTGATGTTTACGGACAAATACGGGATTACCAAAAGGTTACTTCGATCCGGCATCGCGGCAGGCGCAGCGGCTGAATGTCAGAGCGCTCGGCATCTCGACATCACTCGGTTACAAAGAGTGAGATAGTTAGTTAGTTAGTTAGTTAGTTAGTTCGTTCGTTCAGCACAGGGTGAAACATGCAGGTAATCAATCACAAATTCAACATGAATACTGAGCGGAGAGTTCAGGTTTCTTTGTTTGAGGACAATATCTGCAGTGGAATGAGACAGTGTCGTGCTGGATGGCCATAAAAAAAAAAAAAAAGCTGCTTCACATTTTTATTTTCATGTTATAAAAAGGACGACCAATGATTACTGAACAGCAGCAGCAACCTCGGGATCGCAAAAGTGTCCCCTCATGTCCACCCCTTTCAGTTTTAATACCAAGCCCTTTCATCCGCACACCAAAAGCTTAAAGTTGCCGAGAGCTGCCTTGTTTAAACTCCATTAAAGCACAAGTAGGATGACTTATCAACGCGCCTCAAACCTCGTGGACCTGAGAGACATGCGTTCTTCTCCCCCCAGTGTGGGTCAAGTCCCGAGAAACGCTACATCCTACAATTCCCATATTGCAGCTTAACGGCGTCTTCTAAACTCTATTTGTTTTTCTGGCTTAAAAGCAGCAGGAGACATCGCACAACTCCCCCCGCAGGCTGAGTGGGACTCAGCTGGTCCCACATCAGAACAGAGCCGTCGACTCGTTTCCGCTCCGTCCCCGCAGTCGGCTAATTCACCGCAGATGGCAGATCCCGCTGCAGTAAAAGTTCACGTGTAAAAAAACCCACTGGTGTCCCTTTAAAAACGCGTTACATAATCACCCCGGGTGTCGGCAACAGTTCCTGCATGACTCCTGTCTGAGCCATCTGGTGTGTATGCAGATGAGACGTTTCATCAATACAGCTGCACTGGGAAAACAACAACAAGCAGACACGCGACGCAGTGCACAACCTCACATCTTGCAGTTTTTAACAGCGTTAAAAAAAAAAAATCATGTCTGGAGAATGCAGGCGACGGCAAGCCGGCCGCAAACCAAGCACGTCCTCTCGTGTCAATAATTGGTGAAATCTCTCCACCTCAGAGGCCTAAAGCTGAGCCGAAGCCGGCCGGTGTCACACAGTATCGGCCCATTGTCCTCCACAGAAACTACAGTCGTTTGTCAGCCGCACAGACAGGAAACTGTGGCCCTGTTATTCATTGTCAGTGATGCACTGGCGGTGCTAAGCACTACCAACAGCTGGGTTTCAAACGCCGGGGGCAAAACTTAGGGTTTCTTCATGGAGCCGCTGCATCGTGCTGACAACGTAGGTCCGTTTGGCTGCAAACGGGCCGCGACCCACCCGCCCCCCTCCGGCGGACCCCTGGTCAGGTCCCCTTATGTTACCAGTGGATGCTGAACACAGAGCCCAGCATCCGACGCCCAGCCACACAAACACACGGCCACCAACAGTCAAATGCTCAAAGAACCATTTCATTCACAAAAAAAGGGAAAAACGAAAAAACCTGTTGCACAATTTAAAATAACAATAATAATAATGATGATTTCTGAAATGAACCTCAAGTTCTCAAAACAGAAAATGTGATCAGTTATATGAGTATGTATTGATTTTTTTTTTTTATGTTCCTACAAATTCCTAATAAAGAGCAGGCATATGTCATTTTCAGCATAGAGCTTGCAGATTGACAAAATAAGCTTAAAAATCTTTTTTTTTTTTTTTTTATCCTGCAGCACACTTAATTAAAAAAAACGACTTTCTGTGTTTTTAAAAGTTTTAGTATCCATGACAAAAATGCACACAAATCCAGGTCAGAGGAAGACCTGCGCAGGCGCAGACGCATATCTCTGCATGTCTCGCGAACAAGAAGCAGCACTTTTGTTTACATGACGCGTAAAAAAAAAAACCCGCGCACAAAGATTAGATTAAACTTTTTTTTTTTTTATAAACTCACCATGGTCAATTCCCATTTCCCCATCTCGGCGGGCGGCTCAGGGCGCGCTGCGTTCCATCTCGACGGGAATCTTTTGCCACTTGGAATAAAACGGGACTTCCACGGAGACGGCGAGTTTAGGGCTGCATTTTTTTTATAGCGTGTAGTAAAAAAAGGTTTTTAAAAAAAAAATCGAGATTACATTAGCGCGTCGGAATCATAATTTAAAAAAAAAGAATTTACGCGCCGAATTGTCGCTACATGTTACGCCCGCATATTAAAAAAAAACAACACCACGCGCCGGAGCGACCCGCGGGGCACCACGGGACCGATACCCGCCGACAGGCTCCTCCGACTGGACGCGCCGGTGCGGACTCACCGGGCTTTAAAAGTGGGAGGCGGCCAAGTCTGCTGCCGGGAGCTGCTGAGGGAGGGGTGACGCGCACACGGGCGCGCGCCAGCGTGCGTGCGTGTGCCTGCGTGTGCGTGCGCGCGCCCGTTTTTCCCGCGCCTGTCCCCTCGCCTGACATTTTGTTTATGATACACTTTTTTTTTTTTTTTTTTTGTTTCGTGTCTGTTTGTTTTGCTGTCCTGCACGCCGCGATGGGAGGAGTTGGCCCCGAGGGATTTCTGCCAGAAAGCCCCCCCTCCCCCACTCCAAAGGGGACGTTTCAGGAAGTCGGGTGGTGGAATTCTGAACATGAACGACTTTGGGAGCTGTTTGTGGTTGATGTATCGGTGATGTATCGGCGATGCATCGGCGAGACCTCCCGAGAGCGCAGGTCAAATTGCCAGTGAAAGCTATTGCTCATTGTTTTCAAGTATTATTTTCCATATATCAATAATATTTTGTTCTTAACCGGTCAAAGCAGATGGCCGCCCACCGCGAGCCAGGCTCTGTACAAAGGTTTCTGCGTGTTCAAGGGGAGTTTTTCCTTGCCGGCCGTTCGCCAAGCGCTTGCTCCTGGGGGGATTTGTTGGGTTTCTGTAAATTAAAGAGTCGATCTCAACCTGCTCTTCTGGCGCTATATGAATAAAATTGATTTGATTTTTTTTTTGATTTGGGGCAACACGGTGGTGCGGTTAGCAACGATGCCTCATAGCAAGAAGGCCGCTGGTTCGACTCCCAGCCCATCTCCCGTCTTTCTATCTTTCTATGTGTGCTCTCCCCGTGTCTGTGTGGGTTCTCTCCGGGTACTCCGGCTTCCGCCAAACCGCCACCAATTAATTAAGTGGCTAAAGTGGGAGGCGCCTGCCCGCTGCCAGGAGCTGAGGGAGGAGCGACGATCGCGGCTACTCTAAATTGCCCGTAGGTGTGTGTGTGTGTGTGTAATTGGTTGTCTGTCCCTCATGTGGCCCTGCGTCGAGCTGGCAACTCGTCCAGGGTGTTACCCCGCCGTTCGCTCATTGCCAGCTGGGATCGGTATGACCGGGAATAAGCGGAAGACGATGAATTATTATGAATCAATTTTCGCTGAGGTTATGTGAGGTGTGATTGGGTTGAAGAAAACAACATTAACTATGTGTTGCAAGGGGTTTTCTAGCAGAAAATCCTTGAAAACAAACTTCTCCCCCGTGCAGCTGGCTCTCGCCATGGGAGGCTCGGCTCTTTTTACTAACTTTTTACTAACTCAGATCTTTACGAGTCACTCGCCAGGGAGAGTTGGGGTCTCGATTCACGTTGAGTCGCCAGTAGCCCTGACGGGTAACTTTAGCCCTGTGCCAGTTCCATAAAAATGATTAAATTGTGTGCCACTTCTAGGCTTTCCAAACGTTAATGGACCAAATGGGTCGAATTCTACAAAAAAAAAAAAAAAAAAAAAAAAAAGGAAGAACTATTTTGCCGGGCATTGACTGAGTGAGTGAGACAGTGAGCGAGCAGCAGAAACAAGCGCTTTACGTTTCTGACACGATAGGTTCAAGCACAAGAAAACACAACATGTTTGTACGGGGGGGAAAAAAAAACAACCTGTTAGTGAACGAGTGAGTAAAGAGCAAGATTCAGTAAAAAGAATCATTCGTTTTGAATGCGAGTCATATTCGCCCCTTCGCGAGCTGCTTTCCTTAACTTTGGCTCTGTGAAAGCAACAAAAGCCACTTCTAGAGCCCTTAAGCACGAAGCAGCTCATTCATACAAACATCTAGGTGTGACAGTGACATGTTGTGGTTATGTCCAGGCAATAGAGAAGTCCTTATTATGGGATGCCTCAGTGAGTTTTTTGACTGCAATGCCAAAGAGCAGCGTCGCAATCATTTTATTTTAATCTCCAAGACGTTTAAGCCACATCTTGGTTTGACCACTGCTCCTCAGACTCACACCGAATGTTACAACGCACCAACAAAGACCCCCAGAACCCTGAGAGCTGTCACACAGAACACTGGCAGAACTGAAGCAACACATGCATTCGACATGTTTGTCAGACATCAAGAATTTGCATTTTAATTTTGCTGTCCTTTCTGAAATGAAACAGAACTCCTCGACTTCGCGTCCGCTCCTTCCCACACTGTCGATAGAATAGTTTCAGCCACAGAAACATAACGCACTAATAGCCGCCTCCTTTACCCTCCACTTTTGATTAATTAGAGCACTTCCACAGTTGGTACCTTTAAGACTTAGCTACCCTCTCCTTTACACTTTCTCTGTCGCACAGGGGTTCTCTATGCCCGAGTTCCCCTCACTCTTATGTCGTGTTGTTGGAAGGAAATCGCCTGTTTCCCGGGAGGATGACGAGGGCATTAGCTTGCGCGGCGTTGCGTTTAGCTGTAGGAGAGCCTGGGGACACTTAATTGGCGTTGAGGCTCACCGAGTCGGGAGGCTTCCCTTTTACTTATCACTTATCCAGTGAACTCAATGCACTCAATCGATACTATTATCTGATTCTAACTGGAATAAAAAATAAATTAAAAATGTGTGCATCGCCTCCCGAGCGGCCGCGCATTTAGCAAATGTCAGATTGCTCCTCTGTCGCTTGTTTACAGCCCGCATGCTGCAGGTAGGAACACCGCTTCCCAGTGCTCGGCGAATTGGCCGAGCAGTTCGCTCACACACACACACACACACACACTCTGAGCGGCGTGGCGCTGGCTTTTCCGAGAGAGTGAAAGCGACCCGAGCTTCACGTTTGAGATATGGCTGTTCCTTTCCGACATGGGCCCTTCGGCCGAGCGACGTCACACGTCAACCCTCTTCCCTCTGCGTTGAGGCAGAAAGTGGCACATCTCAGTCCCGTCGAGACAGGATCAAGTTGTTCGAGTTGCGCGGCTGACCCTGGCCTGCAGTAAAAAAGGCCGCATTTTCCAGCAGAATACACACCGGGGTTCTTATTTAAATCCTTTGTTGTCACAGTTTCAGCAAATGACTTCATGCGTTAGGCTCTGCTCTCCAGCCTGAACGTGACACTGCCCCGAGCCCTCTGACGCCGTTTGTTGTCATTCTTCGCCTGACATTGGCGGCGGCGACAGTGTCATTTGTCACCCCGGGCTGTAAACGCCGTGCAGTACCAGCCCCGGCGGCTATTAATATGTCAGCTCTTAATATATTGTGCTAGTGGAGTGGAAGGATATTTCTAAAAGGTTTGAGCAGCCTGTGATGATTCGGGCATCTCAAATGAGGCTTTTTGTATAACAGTCCTGTGAAGTGTTCGCCACATCGTGTACAAAAAAAAGCAAACAAACCATAAACCGAAGTATTACGCTGCGCCCTAGAAAACATTGAGTTGGTGTTTGGCGGCTGAACGCGGTGCTTGGCAGGTGCACCGTTTGTCATGAGGAAGAGCGTCGCTAGAAGAGGCCGGCCGGACGTGTTTTGGTTATTGACAATGTTGGAAAAACCCAGTAGGTCCAGTTATCTCAGCGTTACCGTCACCTGAAAATCGACACCAATTTTTATTTCCACCCCCGCCCCCTAACTTTTTCTCTGTGGCGCCCCCAGTTTTGTTGCCGCGTCGCCAACTATCAGACCAAATAAACAAAACCTCAGACAATTCGTCAACCTCTGACATTTGTTGTCCGGATTCAAGAATTCGAATTCCGCAAACGAAGCCCGTCGCTTCCTCTGGAGGTGACGGCAGTTGCGAGGAATGCAGGCCGACCGATTTTTCAACCGGCAGCGTAAGAGACGAACGCTTGCAGAAAAATCTTAGCATCTGCGTGACTTACGTCACGGAGCCTCTCTGCCGAGGACTCGGTGGCGATGCGCTCACCGCTTCGGCATGTTTGTCTTCAGGTGACCAACAAGACAGACCCGACGCCAGGACTCAGTGTCAGGAAGGCAGACGTTGGAGCCAAATTTAAAGACCTCCTCCTCAGTGCTTGTGATGCCAGCGTTTGTGCTGGACGTGTGGGTGACACAAGCTTGAAAGGGTCCTTAAAAATTCAATTAGATCTCGGTCCAAAAAGAATATCAGAAAAAGGATAGAGATTAAAACACATTGCTCCCCTCTCAATGTAGCGTTTTACATGTCGTGTAAATGCAAATGACTGCTGCTTTTGTTTACGGGACAGGTAAAGATATGTCTTCGGTCTACAGGCGTTCATCTGGTGGGGACTCAATTAAATCAGTGGTCCCCAAACTACGGCCCGCGGGCTGGGTACGGCCCACCTCCACATTTGGCCCGGCCCCCTGAACAATACCACAGACGCACCAGAGACTTCATATACAGTGCGTGACAAAAATATAGGACCACCCATTTTTAGGGGGTAAATTATTTTCTAAATAAATAGTTATTTATTTCCGGACCTTTTTCTGTGAAGAACCCAGAGAGGTTTATTTGGTTATTAGTTATTTCATAAATAGTGTTATTTATTTCTGGACGTCTTTTTTCTGTGAAGAACCCACAGAGGGTTA
This sequence comes from Dactylopterus volitans, assembly GCA_901007715.1. Classification (NCBI taxonomy): domain Eukaryota; kingdom Metazoa; phylum Chordata; class Actinopteri; order Syngnathiformes; family Dactylopteridae; genus Dactylopterus; species Dactylopterus volitans. Next base: position 43,286 of record CAAKHG010050669.1, read on the forward strand.
TTCGATTATTATTGACTTCATAAACAGTGTTATTATTTCCTGACTTTTTTCTGTGACGAACCCACAGAAGGTAATTTGGTTATTATTTATTTCATGAATAGTGCTATTATTTATGTCATGACTTTTTTTTCTGCGAAGAACCCAGAAAGGGTTTTTTGTTTGTGTGTGGCTTTCCGGAAAAGAATAAATGTTTAGGCACCCCTGCGATCGTCACACTTTTTCTGTTATAAACTGACCTCGGCCCCCCATCAGAGAAGGGAAAAAGTCATGCGGCCCTCACAGGAAAAAGTTCGGGGACCCCTGATTTAAATGACTATCTTCATCTGCATGCTTCTCCCAGCGAATCTCCGATATCAACGGGGTCGTGCATTTTAACATAAATAGTCATCCCCAAACCAAACACAGAGTCGTTTTAGTACTCCCGCCCCACCACCACCACACACGACTTAAAGCCCCAGTAAAAATCTTTTGTCTTCAAAATAACAGTCATGGAGTCATTTTGGACTCTGACTTGAGTCTGACTTTATGCTCGGTTTCCGTAACTGGCGCTGTTCAACTGGAATTCCCAGTGTGGACATCACGGAGGAGGAAGCAAAAAGACTGAAATTGATAATGGGGGAGGAAGTGAAGAGGAGATGGAGGAGAGGGGCAAAACACAAATCGTAGTAGGCAGTAATGAGATCAACCGCAAGCACTGAGGATGTCACAGTAGAAACCACAATTCTGCTCCTCTTTGTCCCTGGTCATGTGTCGCAATATTTTTTTTACGTGTTCTTCCTCCACCATCATTTAAAAGGAATTTAAAAACGCGTCAGCGTAATGAAACTGCCGCTTCACCGTATGTCATAATTCACTTGATCACGCTCCGCGGAATTTTGCCGCATCTCGGATTCTGACTTTCAGCCTTGCCCTCACATCCCCGATATTCCAACAGGCTATTTTTACCCTTCAGTTTGAAAAACAGGGCGGCGCTCAAAGACGTACGGCTGCATGTCAGTCAGTGAGAAGACGAGTTCGGACCTGAATCGACATTCGTGCATCAGCTATTGAATTGAGGCTTGAACTGAGCCCTCACTACCGACTACTGCAGGGGAGCTTCTCATCGGTTGAGGCTTCCAGCATTTGAAACTGTCAGCGTGATCGGGATAAACAACAACAACAACAACGCAGTCATGAAGAGAATAATGTCAGTCAGTGCCGTTACAATAGCCTCATTTGGCCTCCTTCAGATGTCATCGCCCCCAGATGAAAGGAAACGCCGACCAGCACCTCTCCAACCGCTATTTAAAAGTCAAAGCCTTGATTTTGATGGAAACCTATTTTTGACGAGGCTGTTTGTCATTCTTTAGGCTGCCAGAGCCACGGCAGCGCGCGTCAAGCGCATACCAGTCCGTCTTAAGGACTCCGCCACTCCTGCGAGTGACTCAGCCGCTGGGGCGGTCCAGGTGTTCTCCATGGAGACTGGAACCAAAAGAACCCTCTCGACGGCCAACATGTTTTGTTAACCTCTCCATGCTGACGACACAAAAGGTTTTTTTTTTTTTTTTTTTTTTTGCGATTCAATTGTGTCTGACCGCAAACAGAACAAAACAAAGTCATACGCTATTCCCTGTCAGGGAGTTGCCTGCAACCCCGAGTGTGTGTGTGCTCGTGTCTGGAGTGTATCGTGCAAAGGTTGGGAAACGCTCGACTGCACTGAACGTGCACGCCGCAAGTCTTTGGAGGAGGCTCAGCTTTATGTGATAAATTCAGTCACTATTTCTGTTGAGCCTAAGAAGGAGGCCCAGAACACGAGGGATTAGCAGGAGGTGTGTGAGACGGAGGGGCGCTTCCATGCCTTCATCCACACAGCGTGGCGCTAACGCTAACGCGCTTCTTTGCGATTCATCGCGTTAGCCGTGACGAGTCTGACGCTCAGGCTTCAGTGCAGATAAAAAAAATTTTATTTTAAAAAAGCATCCAAATACGGAAATGTCAGCGCGTCGTCTCAGGGGAACACCGTGCCCCGGATTGGCCGATAGAGCGGCAAGTGAGGGATGATCGTAATCAAAGTGGGACAGAACTCTCATGAAACCGTCAGCTGACAAATGGGAAAAAAAAAAAAAAAATCACATGTGCAGCCTTTCGGGAGATAGAAATCTTTCCCTGCTGTTATCGACTGAGCCGCACGTTACAGCGCCGCCCGGCGGTCCTGAGGAGTACAGCGGCTGAGGCTTAACGGCCTCTGAGAGAATGTCGCTGGTCAGCATCGCATGTTGAGGTGTGTTTGTGCGCCAACACGTGTATGTCGAGCAGCGGAGTGGAGCGCTTGCCGTTGTCATGGCGGTAAGGGTTTAGCTTGTTGTTGTTTTGAGTACTTCTGTGCAGCTGCCAAGGTGAAGCGTGTCTAAAAGCTCAGTGATAAGAGGCGAAAGTCCGGGCTGAGGTCATCTGTCAAATAGGATTCAAATAGGATTTTGTTTAAAACCCTACTACACCTCCCGAGTTTTAAAAAATAAAAATAAAAAAAAACTGGGATGCTGACTGGCTTCCCCACCCGACTCTCAGCCAGGAACTTATTGGGTGCTGATTTGGGATGCACGCTTATTTTTCGTTTTTTTTGCACATTATCTTTAAGTCGCATGGACAGCCAAGGACCAGCAGCAGTCTGGTTGTCCACCGAGCAGTTACCATGAGTGGACTCAGCTGAGAATCCATCATTCCCACTACACTACTTTTAACTAACAAGCTAAATGTGTCAGTGAGCTTCAGTGGTGCTGGTTGGGTGTTTTTTATTCTTTCTTCAAAGCCCGGCAAACTCCAGTGTTTGTGCCAAAATGGCTGAGAGCTGGAGAGCAGGTGGACCTCGAGGTGAAATCAGGAGGGAAAACTGCACCTCAGCTTATGAGCAAAATGCGGATGAAAAGGCGGTAAGAGCTTAGAAAAAGGTCAAAGAGAAGTTAACATCTAATTCCTCCTCTGATTATGATCATATAGACACGTTAGGTGAGACTGTTTTGCCAACTGTTGTTTCTGAAATCAAGGAAAAAACTTTAAACACCACCACATATGGCAGTTTTAAGGTTTTTAACACTATTCCCAAGTTTCCGTTTGTAAACCCACTGATGCACTTTGGCCGTCACATCAACAATTCATTTTTCAGCGCAGCAGAGGACAGGAACAAATTGTGTTTTCTCTTCTTCCAAAGGCCAACTTCAACTCGTGGTTCAGATGAAGTGAGCTTCATTCATAATGAGGAACATATGGTCACGTACACCGATCGAGCATAACACTGTGATCACTACATGAATAAAATAATAAAATGCAACAGTCCTGCAATAAATTCTCCCTTCAGGAGAACCCTTTTTTGTTGATACTTACTGAACGTGTCCGAGAGAGGTGTGGACATGTTGTAATGATTGTTCATGGGAGAGTAATTTGTGATGCTGTTGAACTGTGCTGGGCTGCACTGAGAGGTGTCCCTAACATTTTGGTCATACCACTCACATCCATGAGGGCAAGAAAGGTTTAGCGACGCCACTCAGAATAACACAGCACAGTTCAACAGCATCACAAATTGAAGAGTCACAGTTACAATGTCAACAGCTCTCAAATTCAGCAATTCAGGACGGCCGCACTGCATCCTGCGGTGGACACGCCGTGGTCGCCATGTTACGCTTGACCAGCGTACGATCGCCATTGCACGCGTGCGCGCAGCTCCTTCAGTCTGCACACTGATCAGAGCACACAAACACTTGATGTCCTCACAGCTGGCCGACATGCAGCAAAGCGTCGAGCGGACTTGGCGAAGCTCTCCATCATATCGGAGCCATAAAACCACCCAGACTGGCCTCATCAACTTCCCCTGGAATGCCCGCAGTCACGCGCGAGCGCCGCCGTGACGAACACTCATGCTGGAGCGACGAAGCACGCGGCCTCAGCCGGTCCGCTCAGGACGGCGCTCAGTAGCGGGCGTGCGTGATGATAACTGACAACTGACACGGGCATGTACAAAATTATGTTTATTTAAAAAAAAAAAAAAAAAATTGAACACCGCAAACATGAAGTAAGCACAAAAATGGCCCTTAAAAAAATGACTAAAATATGAATCCGGCTTTTTATCTTGTAGTTGTCGCCGATGAGAAGTTCCACCCAGGCATCAGATGCCATGTGCAGGAATCTTCAGAGCAGGCCTCAGAGTATGGCTTTGGTAACAACATGGTTTAAATATATACTCACATATATATATTACATGACTCATTTGGGGGAAAAAATACAATGATAAAAGCTATAAAAAAAAAGCAAAAAATTTAGATTTATTTTAAGCTTACCTTCATGTAACACTCAAGTATGAAAAACAACAACAAATTAAGCACTGCTACTTAAAAACAGACGCTTACTGCATTTCGTATGCAGCAATCAAGCACAACAGTATGGCCACTGCATTTTTACTTTATAGCAAACATAATGCGCCAGTCCTGCAATAAATTCTCCCTGCAGG
>CAAKHG010050670.1:8917-19007 GCA_901007715.1 Dactylopterus volitans
GTTTCCAGCTGCGCAACTGGCTTCTTACAGTTTGTATTCTGGGCAAAAGAGGAAATGAAAATGATCCCAGACAGGGTTTTTTTTTTGTTTTTAATTTTTTTTTTTTATTTATTTTTTTTTTTAGCACTGCACAACCTCAATCATAAATCAACTGGAGAAATGACTCTTCTGTTCCTGCACTGGGCTACACTGCTTGATTACCTCAGGATGACTAACAGCGTTTATTTTTTGTTTTGTTTTGTTTTTTGTCTTGGAAGCGATAACGTTCTCAGGGGTCGACCAGAGAAAAATCCAGCACACGATACTTCCTGCGGGAAAACTAACGCGCCACGGCGCCGGACCGGACGAGTCAACAAGCTGTGTGCCGTGTTTACCTTGTGGTCTCGGGGCTGGCTCGCGGCGTTTTTTCGGGCCGTCACTGTGGCCGCCCCGCCTCAGCCGACCACGGTGACACAGCGCCTCTGAGGCTGCGCTCGCTTCTCCCTCAAACAGACCTCATTCATCCGCCTTAAATTCTCAAGTGCTGTCTAAAGATGCCGCCTTTTAGCATAACTTATACATGTTTTTTTTTTTTTTTTAAAAAGAAGAAAAAAAAAATCTTTTTATACATTTTATACAAGCCTACACTGTTTCATGATAATTTACGGCGCGGCTGTGTGGCAGCGCGAGGCGCCATTTTGTAACTGTCGACTTTCATGCCTTATGATAAAAGAGCGTTATCTAAATCACTGTCGCGTGACCGATGTAGCAATAACAGACTGATGATAATATATATGTACGCTGTCGACAAGTTCTATTTGTTCTGTGTCCCACATTCATTACTCATGACTTTTGTTTTTTCGGCAGACTCTCCAGCTTTAAACTCCCCCCCCCATTTCATTGACGATCTTTGACACTCAGGACTCTTTGCAACATGCCCTTCGCTATTAGCTGTAGCCCACTGGGTTGCATGTGCGCATGTTTGTGGACCGCCGTCACCGTCGCGGTGGCTGCTGGTCGAAGCCATTATTGATGCGGTCGAACTGAAGAAACCAGCCACGTGTTGCTTTTGTGTGGCGCCAGGGTGGGGTGGGGTGGGGGGGGCGAGGGGGAGTTTGAGGGTGTGAAGAGGTCAAGCGGCGTCTAACGTCGTGTTTGTTCGCTGGCGCCAAACCCTCAGCAGCGCACGCCTCACACACTCACAAACACATGCACACACTACACGTATTGTAACAACACTGGTGCTTATTGCCCTCTTGTGGCGCTACGAGTCAACAGACTGAAAAACTGCATCGATGTGCTTGCGCGCGCCACGCCAAAGACCTTCTCCCCTCTCTCCTTTTGCTCCCGAAATGCACATGAAATTCGCGTGTCCAAATCAGTTCATTGTATTTGCAAGCGTAATTTTCAAACGAAAAAAAACCAAACAAATCAACATTAAAAGCCGTCGAACGGATCAGTTGGGTTGCGCTGTGTTATTCCAAAGCACATCCTGAGCGGCGAATTGCCGAGCTAATAGGGTCTTAAGAGGATTCCTCTTTCAGCCCAAACAGATAAGCATTTTAATAATTTGAAAGTACGCGTCATCTTTCATGTTTCTCCCTCCTGAATCTCCGTCATTCTCTCCCACGTCGTCCGTGTGGAACATTTAAATTACTTTTTGATTTCCTTTTCCAATCCATCCTCTCTCTCGGCTTGAGTTCCCCTCCCTCTTCTGCCTCTCATGAGGCCATTTCAATTCCGAAGGACCGTTATTTCGTCTCGCAATTTTCTTTTTATGTGGTCAAATGCAGTGTAACACTCTCCAGGTGATTACAAAACTATGCTCGGATGAAGGAGGTCTCGCCGAGGCTCAGACGATGTGAAAGTCACCCTGGAGGAGGCCTGGGAAAGCATGAGTTGGTGTTCCCACAAGGGGCTGCACTTCCCTGTAATGCATGCGTGTGTGCGTGAGTGTGTGTGTGTGTGTGTGTGTGTGTGTGTGTGTGTGTGTGTGTGTAGCCTGGTCATTTCCTGCCTGGATGTGCTTCGAGGCTCCAGGCAGGCAGGGTGCTCAGGAACACATGGCCAGCCACTGTTCCGGCAGGGCTTCAACATTCCACAAACACACGTACACACACACACACACACACACACGTACACACACACACACACACACACACACACACACCACTCCCCACTATTAGCTCTCTGCGTGACCCTTTCCAAGACCCCCCGCTGTTACTAGTACTCCAACACGCAGACACACACACACACACACACATGCACGCCTACCGTCCTTTGTGTGGCCTTCCCCCGCCCTCTTAACGCCGTTATCAACTTACCCACACAGGAATGAACACAGATACTCAAACACACACTGCAAGTTGCCCCGAGGTTATTGATACTTGGCCAACCACTTTTTTTTCCCCGCTACAATTGGTCAGTTGGTGCTTCTTTGTGTTGTATGTCACACCCGCTGCAACAACATGGACGCTGCACATAGCCAGACAGCGCTGCTTAAACACTGCAACTTGCCCATCACTCCCCTTGGTCTCAAATCTTTATGAGATGTAACTCAGTGATTGGGAGGGTGTCCAAGCTACTCAAAGCGAAAGCATCAATTAGTTAAATATGAAAGTCATTCATTTGCACGTCAATATTTTTCCTCCAACTTTGCTTCTGTCACATACTGCTGTCACACAGAATGTGAATATCATGCGGCAAGAAAGCGGAGTGATTTTTTGGAACATGTTGGACTGTTCTGAGCTTTCGAGCAGCGTAAATCGGAGCATTCTCACACCTATAGTTTGTTTGCTCAAGTCCAAATTATGGACCCACTTTTTTTTACCTTGTTTCGTTTGTTAATTTTGGATCAGTATTTATGATGCTAGAGCAATATGTTCTCTAATATGTCAAAGGTCCCTTGCATGAAAAATCCCAGAGGTAAACAAAAGCCGCTTTCCTAACGGCCAAAAAACCTGCTTAAGCATGCCAACAACCTGTCAGCAGTGGGAAAGGCTCTGATTGGCATTCAGACGCAGGTCAAATGACTCTGCGACGGACGCGGGTTTTTATGGGCTCACCTTCGATCGGCTGCAGTGGGAACTCACACCCGGGTGAGCGCGCTAATTTACGGGATGACGTCGGCTTACCGTGCCGGTAACTCAAGGCAATAAATAGACAGCGGGTTTAACCTGTTAGGTTGTGAAGATATGACATTAAGCTTTCGGAGTACTAATTGGACAAAGCAACATAGATTGTTTGAATGTTGATTGACTGATACTGACATTCAGCAATCAGTATGATTAGAGTGGCCAAATTCTAGTCAGTAGTGTTCTCTGGTAGGCTGATTATTAGGACACATGTGCATAACAAAAGGCTGGGAGGTCGCACAGTAACGTTAAATAAAATAATTCAGTGTTAACTGACTGGGTTTTTAATAAGTTAACGACCTCAAACATGTTATTCCTCATGGAGTTTTTCCACTCAACTGTGTTCTGAGGGGTGATATGCGATTTTGACTGCTGTAACTATAACTAGTTGAAAACATCCTCGAACCTACTCAAAAAAGCAAAAAAAGAAAATCTGATCGGCGATGTTAATGCAAATGTATGATGATGTATGAGGCCACACTTCAGCCTTCGTTCTCAGGCGGTGACACACGCCCTCTGGTAGCTGTCAATTAGAAGCCTTCTGGCATTTGTTGCTTCTGTCTCAGTCCAACGACAACAACAGAGAGAAGGTAGACATGGAGCCGAGGGCAGACATCCGTCAGAGTATCCCCGTGCTTTCCATATTACAGTTGATGCCCGTGTTGAAACAGGTGCACATTTTGGTTTGAAGTATTGAAATCTTGTTTTGGCAGTCTGGCTGATCTGGGGAAAACCAGGTCCTGACAGTTTCGTACAGTCTGACTGTATCAGGTCACATGTTCCTAACAACACCCAGAAGTTTATCTTGGCTGCTGAACAGCCAGTGACACTATGAAATATTCGCAGTTGTTCAGATGAGCGGTTCTATAGATGTACAACAGACAGAGTGACAGATTTTTTATTTTTTTATTTTATAGAGATATAGTTCATGCACTTGCAACACATGTGGACATGATCAACATAATACAACACGGACACAGTGTTGCCACAATTCAATCATCCAAAATCCAATTCCTGTGAGACTAAAAACTTTGCTATGCAGCTAAATGTTGCTTAAGTTTCATCTGTACATGTATATGCCTTTAAGTGTCAATAAAACCCAGCAGCTTTGTCCTTTTGTACTTTGCAGCTGTAACATACAGCTCAAATTCCCTTTTTATGATGAACACACACACACGCACGCGCGCGCATGTGCACACACACGGTGACAGGGTAAGATAGCTCCATGTGCAATGTCAGACAGATCCCACTTCAACATGTATCACACCTCCTTGTCTTAGCTCGCCATGAAGTGGTTCTCACTTTTACTGCGTGTGCGTGTGTGTGTGTATGCCGGTTGGTGATTGTTACATACCAGCACCTCGCCAGGTACATGTGCTCCTTGACGAAGACTGATCCAGAGAGCAGGATGTACCAACAGGTCGCGATGCTGTCTGGGCTGGAACAAAGAGACAGAACACACTGTGAAACACTGCAACAGTCGCGACGCTGCAGCCTGCGATCTCCCAACACCTCACAATGTCCCGTGTATAAAAGTGTGAACACGTTTTTTTTTGTTTGTTTTTTACCCTCATTACGTTTAATGAGAATAAGGTGCTTTTTAAGGTGGTAATGGACACAATTTTTCTTTTAACTTGTGATTTTGAAGCTCCTGATTTCCATGCATGCAGCGACTGATCCGTTTCTTGACTAGATGTAGCCAGTTGTAGCCGTCAGTAGCGATTGTGTGGCTTTTCTTAATGTGCTGTAAACTGAGTTTTCTGAACTGCATAGCCATTGCCAAAAGGTGAAAGTACTCCATCAATGCAACGTATGTTTTACCACAAATGCTGAATTTAAAGATGCAGACAAAGAATATGACCAACAATTCAAAATCAACAGGATCTGACATTGCATTTCTTTTTCTGAAAATAAACACCATCAAAACAGTGGCTGCATTGCTTCCTGTGCCATTCCATGTATTCACTGCATCTATTAACCCTCAACAGCAGTCCAATTGACTTCATATTAAAGGTCGGTTGCGAGCTAGAATGTAATCATATGTCAAGAGACCAGGCCCGGACATACAGCATCTGTGCCTGAAGTTATGAATATCAATGCAGACACTGGGGACGCACCAGCACGAGAGGTTATTGAAGAGTGAGATTAAGAGATGCACGAAAGTGGGAAGAGCAACACTGCAAAGCAACCTCCGCTTTGCAGACAAAAGTTTTCTGTGCGATCTATGTAAAAACTTTCTAAGAAAAATTAAAAGAAAAAAGATAGACAGCGAAGTGTTCATCTTTAAAATTCAGTTCGACAGTTGTAACAAATACCGAGTCAGGATTTTGGCTGTGAGGAAATCCATTGACTGATTGCTCTTAGAAATATATCAAAGTAAATTAGGAATTATCGATTGCGATGATCCGACTCTCCCGCAAAACCTTTTCAACTTTTGATACAAGCTAAAATTTACAGGTAGGCTATTAAGATGATGCAAATTACTGAACACAAACAAGCTTGTTGGAATGAGTACATGCAACGCATCAACAATGTCAAAGCTACACATGCCGTTACATCCGATTTCCTAAACGAACAGTTAATATCGATCAAATGTGGAACTGATGAATGTCCGTTTTTTAATTATGCCTCACTGATCTTCTCAGCAATTATTCAAATTCTTGAGCTGATTAATCCACATTTAGTGTGACATGTACAAAAACTTTGTGTCGCCAAAGGTAACTTGGTGCAATAAAATCACGTTGAAAATATAAATCTGAGGATTGAGGAACTGCTTTACTTTATTCTTTTTTTCTTTTTTTTTTTAATTATTTGTTTAGCATGTGATGCAATGCGATTTTGAAATTCAATTTCAAAACTCATATTCTATGAGATTACATTCAGGTATCCACACTGGGCCAGAAAATGTTCATCATGCAACTCCAGTGCTTCGCCTGCCTCCACTCGTCCTGCTCTCTCCATTTCTTTTCATCATGTGTGCACACAGAATCACCAGAATGTATCCAATCCTGGTATGCAGCATTCCAGTCACGTCACAAGCTGGAACATTTCCACGAATCCTTTTCAAGACATGATCCTGACATGTAGTAAATCTTTTTTTTTTGTATTTATTTATTCATTTTTTTGGCGCAACATTGGCAGAGTTTCCTTTGAGGTATTTTATGCGACTTTCTGAAGTATCACAGTAAAAAAAACAAAGAAAACAGCTTGAGATGTGAAAAAAACTCAAACTCAATTATGTGTAGAATTATATGCTGACTGAAAACTAACCATTTATAAAACTGATAGTTTCACTGCCTTTTTGTCGACCAAAGAGTATATCAGGTAGGCTGAGTTGACTTTGGACTTTGAGCGAAACGGAGAAGTGTGTTTGATTTATTAGTGCGGCGACTCCACTCAGCTGTTTTGATGCTCTAGTAGAAACCGCAAAAAAAGTTGACAGGAAATGTTTTAACTCATCCTTTTTTTTCTTTTTAAGTCACATAAAGCGAAAATCTCCACCCTTGAGCTTCCTCGGACAGTCTCTGCTCCAGCTGATTTACTGTAAACTGGAAGTTACTTTAGGTTTTGTCGACACAGAAAAGAGAGGCCATGCACTGACAGGGGTGTCTGGGTGTGTGTGTGAGTGCGTGCGGGACAGGTGCTTCTCTCAGAGTTGAGGTAACTGAAGTCCCTCCCCTGGTGGAGCTGGGGAGTGGACTGTAGCGTTCGTTTGACAGTAAATCAAACCACTGAGTGTCTAATGTGACTCCTGCGAGCGCGACAATACATCAACAGCAAGCGCAGCTTCTCCCTCATCCTTGCATCCGTCTCCGTCCTCCCTTTAGCCATCACGCTTCCTCCGCATCCCGGCCGCCCTCGTCCCTCTTCTGCTTAGTTTGAAATTCCTCATTCATTTCCTCTGCTGTCCTCCCTCTCGACCTCGCTGTCCTTTCCTCCTCCTTTCACTGCGGCATGTTTGCGACTTGTTTTCTCTCCTCCCTTCACATGTCTTCTGTTTTAATGTAACTCCGTGCATCTCTCATTCGCCGCCACCTCCTCTGCCCCTCCTCTTTTTTAACACCCTCCATTAGCTCTCCCTCCTTCAATGGCCTCTTATTCCTCTCCCATTCCTCTTCTCTCCCTCTGCTCCACCTTCCTCCTGACAGGTTTTCCTCTGACTGCGCACCGCTGTGTATGTTGCTAAAATGGCTTCTTCTGGCTCATCCATCTCAGGATGCATTTATTCACACACCCTGATGGATGTGCGGAGAGGAAGGCAGAGGTGTCAGCCCATCTGTGAACACTCCTGTTAGCTCTTGATCGCAGTTCTCACCCCGACGACGGCATCTTAAACAATGGTGGGGTTTTTTTTGTACAAAGCAGAACATAGTAAGGGTGAATTAAACCACAAACTTAGTTTACTTTGTCATATAGTGTGACGGGTATATCTATGTGTATAGAAGCAAAAATGTTGCTTGATATATTCACATTATCAAAGGCTAAGAGCACCTGCTTCCTGGCGTTTTAAAAGTGAAAATAGTCTTTTTCTTACCATCAAATTGAGCTGCAATTATGAGCTACCAAATATTATGCTAACCGATAAATTAATTCAAGTAATTTTTCAAGAAGAAAGAAAGTTGAAATGTTCAGATTCCATTTCCTTCAAATTCCTCTTTTCTTGTCAAAATCATCACTGACAATTTACATAAGAAGCAACCAATCATTTAGTCAACTGACAGATTGATCGAGAATAAAAATACAAACAAAATACGTATCAAATCTTTACACAGTTGATGCCTCTGCGCCAACGATCTCCAATGACCAATCACAAGTAAGACAGTATCAAGAGACTGGCAGACAATAACAAAATATAGTTTATCATCACCAGCGTTAACCTTTAACAATGCATTTTAGCTTGATTATCAGACAGGTTTTTTTTTGTAATAAAGTAAATCCACATGAAATTAAACTCTGATCATAATCGTATCAATTCATCTTATTAGTTAAAGAAGTCCATTTATATGGAGACACACACAAAATATATATATATATATATATATATATATATATATATATATATATCTCAGGGGCTTTTCAGCCTTTCAGACACTTGGTTGACATTTACCTTTTGTTCCTACAGAGTTTGAATGCTTTTACTGCGTTTGGCTTCAGACAAAAGCATCTGCCACATGGATGTAATAACGCATACCATTCCTTCGGTTACTACGCCGCTGTGCCTCGCAGGCTCCGGCGCAGCTGCTTTGCGGCGAGAGTTGAAAGGCCGTTGATGTTTTAAGCTGCTAAAAAGCGTCGACATTTTTGAAGTGACAACGCACAATGTGATTCTTCAGCTTGCATAAATGCTAAAAATAACAATATAAAGAGCATTGGAGCTTGTACTTACTAGAAGAGGATCTGGTTGGCCTCGTGTCTCTCGTACCTGGCCGAGGTACACATCGACCTGGGAGCGAAAAGACAAAAACGTTAAAGGATGCGGGAACCCTCAAAAAACTCTGACAGATTTCAAACGTTCATTCTCCGTCGGGCTTCCATTCTCGGCCTTTTTCCAGAAGGCACCATGTCTCCCATTTCTCACACCATCATTACGGTCTGTCAGCTCTGAGTGTTAAGGTGACCCGCTGTTCGATTCCTGGCTGCAGAACAACTGGCATTTCTTTGTTTTTATGGTCAAATGCAGGCTAAAGTTTCACTCCGTCATTACAGTTGCCTGATTGAAGCCGTTTACATAAGAATCAAGGACTGTACAGACAAGTCAGAAGGATTTGTAACTACTTAAATTTCATAAGTGAAACTACCAAACAGAGGTTTTTACCACATTTGAATGCTTATTTTCCATTTCCCGCATTTCATACAGTTCCAAACATGAGTTCACTTTTGCTTTATTTGTCTTTCAAAGTCTGCGTGTCCATAAAGCTTTATAGTGGAATTATTTTGTGAAAAATGGTTCAGATTATATGTAATCTCACACCTTTGTTTGTTCGAAAGAGAGTTCAAACACACATTTTAATGCCTGTTGAGACACCAAGTCCCCCCTGCTTGACTGAAACAAAGCAGCTGAGAAGAATTTCCAGACTTTAAGCATTTCAAACATGCTCGGTATGAATGTCTACAGGCCATCTCAGCCTCAATGTCCAATGAATGATAAACCCAGGATTGAAAACCAACCTGGGGCGAAAGGCAACAACAAAACATTCAGTGCTCCAAAAGCTGTTTGAGTAGGGTGTGCCACACATTACAGTTCCCATTAAAAGGCAAGCCTGTGGGCTACACATTGGTTAATTACGTGAAATAATACTTAGATCACTGGCCGTCTACTGGCCGTGATTCAAAAACTGTCGTGCTTTCAGACATGATAGACACACACAAAACAAAACAGTCTGGCTTCACACTGAAATGACTTTGCATGATGACAAACCTTAGCTGATGTTCCCTGAGGTGAGAGAGGACGTCCATGTGATAGAGGTGGCAGTAGATGGTGTTCAGGTCCTGCAGGACAGAGGGGCGATCGAATAAATATCACTGAGCATGTCAACATTCAGCAAGAAGACACAGAAATATGAAAAACTTAGCTCATGATTTCAAATTTACAAGCACACATGGTGGGGAAAATGCCTGCAGGTTATTGTTGAACAAGGGACAACTGATTATTTTCTCTTTTAAATCCATTAATTAGAAGAAAATTGTTTTGTTTTGTTTTTTTTAAATTGGAAATTCCAGTTCCTTAATACCTGCAGTTATTCACCAGTAAACACAGAATCTGTTTAATTCAAACTGAATGTGATGTGGTTGTAAGCACTGATCTGTTGATTAGCATAATGCTTATGATGGGAAAGTACAAGTTTTAATCTAATTTAAAACTCCCATCTTAGACACTCCTCAATTTTTTTTTTTTTTCTTTTCCCGTCTTAATCAAACGCGACGCCCTCTCAGGCTCTCCGTGGCCTTTAACGTGGACCTGGATTAGATTCTAGACC
>CAAKHG010050672.1:0-23471 GCA_901007715.1 Dactylopterus volitans
TGGAGGGAATCTGGCTTCAATCCACAACGATGAGGAACATTCCTTCGTCAAAACCTTGATTGAGAGAGGATACGGCTCAGTAGAACCCGTCTGGTTTGGGGGCCATGATGCTGTCGTGGTGAGACTGATAATTGTGTCCTGCAATAATCTTAAATTCATTGAATTTCTGCATTTGCACAAGTGTGTTTCTGGTAGGTTAATTATATTCAATTTCAGCATCATGAACCTTTCAAACATCCTGGAACAAATATGGTTGTAATGTGTTTCTTCATGAGGGTCAGTGTTGGATGTAAGAAACATACATTAATGTCATATATCTATCATCTATTGTACACATGTGTGAAGTTTCTGATGTGAACTTTCACGTCCGAAATTTCCGCTTCCATCAGGCACCAGATATTTTTGTCTGAAGACTAAAATTGATCCACGTGCTGCTGAGTACAGTTAAATATTGGACCATAAAAGGTGGTTCTTGTGGTTAGTTTGCATGAATGGACTTGTGTTCTCTTCCAGGAGGGTGAGTGGCTGTGGAGAGACGGCTCCAAGTTTGATTACACTCGCTGGGGTACCCAGCAGCCTGATAACGAGTATGGTCGGGGGAACTGCCTTGTGGCCTACACATATGGTAATTAAAATCATTATTTTGACTTATTAACATCATGATCAAAAAATGCTCAAAGTACTGAAGGATTATGTTATTGTTCATTCAAATCAGTGTCACTGGTTTAACTGGTTGGGAAACTGGCAGTGCAGGACTGTGTACTGACTGCTGTTTGTTGATCTCCCCCTGCAGGAGACTACTGGAATGACGCGAACTGTGACAACAGATGTCCCTTTGTGTGCTCCACTGACCTGTGATGCTGCTCTTCCATGATGATGTCGCTGCAATAATGACCACAATTGATTTAGTCTGTCAATGATTGATTTTTAATTCCATTAATAAACAGAAGAAGCATCAGAAAATAACACTGTGCCACTTTTGATGATGTTTCAGGTGTCTTAAGCTTTATGCTTCTCAACTGGCACCATTTAGTCATCACTGACTTCCATTGTAAGAGAATCATAAATTTGCAACATTGATAAGATTAAATTGACATGTTAAGAAGCAAAAAACCATTTGATGAAGTTTTTGCATTTCAAAATGTTTCAAAACCAAATGATTATAAATAAAAGTTGAAACATATCATCTGCTCCTGTCTTCCTGATTCCTTCACGTTCAAAGTTTTCCAGCAGCTTAGATGTGAGTCTCTCACTCACTGTTGCAGTGAGTGAGAGCTTGACAGTAGTTTATCTCTTAATTGAGGTTCAAAACTCAGGCAAGACACGACTGACAGTGTAAAGTTAAAGTGTTGTAAACCTTGAATGGAGTGTGTTGCTCCAGGCATGTCAAAGAAGCAAGTATTTAAAGTTGGATAGAATCCAAGATAATTATGTTTTCACTTCCATAGAATCCCATTCATTTTAAAATGCTTACAAATGTTGATAGGAAGTCTTTTTTTTTTTTCAAACAAAGTCTCCTTAACATGTTTGAGAGCCCAAACCTCCACCAAGCAAGCACAGTTTCTCCTCATATCTGGGCCCTGAGGTCCCGAAGGACAGTGAGCAGCTCCCTGCATCAGGTTTTCATTAGGCCACGCCCTCTCCAGATAACGATGAATCAACCTCATGGTGATAGGTCACGGTGCAAATGTTTTTTGTGCCCCCACCCTGCCCTAAACACAAGCGTATGCGCACACACGCTTGGACACACACACACACACACACACACACACACACACACACACACACGCACAGACATTTTAAAGTAGGTCTGTGTTTAGAGCCATATGCCCATGAATGCAGCGTGTCTCAATAAAACATGGTGCTTCATTGTTAATCTTTAATAGTTCTGTCCTTGAGAATTAACCCAGATGAACACACATTTAGGGCACCATCCCCTCACACACGCACAAACACACAGACACACACACAAACAGTGATTCCCCATCTCACGCTCTCCTTCCTAAATCTCCTATTTATTTCTTTTTTCCTTTATCCAATGTCCACTTTCTGACAATTGTCCAGCAGTATTCCTTCTTTCCACTTGCTATCTTGTCTTCACCTCCCTATGTCCTTTTTGCTCTTCTCTTACTTTTTCTCCCATCTACTCCCTTCTCCATTTATCACATTTCACCCCAGATTAAACGTGACTGTCCACCTCAGAAAAAAAAAAAGGATCAGGTAGAAAAATAGAAGAAATTCAGGAGGAGAGACAAGTGAATAAATGAAAGTGTGGAAGAAATGTAATTAAAAAAATTCTGGAGGAGAGAGTGGGAGGGAGAGGGTGGTTGAAGGAGGAGACGGAAGGTTGAAGAGCAACAGGGAGGAGAGACTTGGGTGAACCTGGCATTGAGTGATGGATCAAGGCGTGCATTGATAAAACATTTATATTGCAAGGCTTGCTGGGAGGTTTGACTGCTGGCCACAGCCGGTGCAATGTACTGTACGTAAGTATGCGATATGTATATATATAATGTGTGTGTCTGTGTGTATGTGTGTGTGTGCGCGTGTGCTCGTGTGTATTTGTCTGTGACTCTGTGTGCGTGTGCGTATGTTTGCGTGTGTAACCAAACAAATATAATTTGTTGATTGGACTCGTTATTACAAAAAGGCACAGTAACTCATATATGCAGATAAAATATTACTCCCATGGATTAATGCTGGTTATCGCAGCACTTACAGAGAAAATATAGCAGCATAAATGTTATCTCCAACTCAGCAATAAGTATAAATGTCTTTATGCTTATGACTGTCATTTGACAGGCCAGAGCTGTTCTCCCATTCTTGTCTATCAGTGAGAGTGGTTGCGTAACTTGTAGTGAGTGAACTCATTCACCTGATCATCCATCCATCTACGATACAATACCATCATGTGTCCAGTAAAAGTGCTCCTGAACGTATGAGTTAATCTCACAATGATTGAAAATGTCTCCATCTTTCTCCCGTCCCTCCTCTCAACCATTCTGCTCTGCAATCTGCAGTTTCGTCTGTCTCTGAGTAATCAAACTGTGCCACCTGCTGGCTGTATTTGAAAATTACAGAACTAAAGAGATACATCTGATTTCAGCAAGAGCTGGTTGACATAACTCAGACATATTGCCGATCGTATTTTCGTTGTTGTTCTGTCACTGTTAAATGTCTTAAGAGACATTTTGTCAAAGCTAAAATAACTCTCTGAAACTGTGTTGACCGGGAGGTCAGAGCGACTTGAACAGTCACAGCATACAGGTGTATCAAAGTCACATTAAATGCATTGAACTGGACATGGAAGCAATACAGTTTGCATAGTTGACCATAAAGGCATCCAATAATAATCATGATTGTGATTTGGCCCCCTTAAAAATGTCGTTGTTTGCATTATGATGCAAGGTGTTACCAAAAGTCAATAGCACCCTGTTTCCCCAATGTTGTAGTACAGTTTGTGGTGGAACTAAAGTATGTGCTGTAACTGCAATGGCAAACAGCTGCTCCACAGTCAAGGCATAAAACTAAAGGTTGCCATGCCTTCACCACCAGGGCCCCTTCGCTTTTAAACGACCTGCACGTGGAGGGTAAAGTTCTTAAAATCTGGAACGTCTTTAAAATCACTTCTCAAAACCCATTTTTTATGAGCATTGTTTGTGATGTCACCTCTCATGTCTTTTTTATTCATTTTTTTAAACTCAGCTAATTTTACTTTTTTTCATTTTCTCCACTTGCTTTTCTATTACATCGTCTTATTTTGATTTATGTTTATGTGCTCACTGAACATTTGCTTTAATGCTTTGTTTTTCCTCTTCTTTTACATGTTCTTTCTTTCTTCTAATTGCTTTTCCTTAATTTTTGGCCTCAACTTGAACTTGGCCTCATGTTTGGCTCAGTTGTTTCTGTTTTTTTGATTATTCTGCTCCATGTTGTAAACACCTTTTAAATGTGTTATGTACAGAAGGTTGTTGTTGTTGTTGTTATTTTTGTGATTACACTTTTTAAATGCTATATATGTATATGAAGATGTTTTCTTAGTTGTTTTTAGTCTGTTGTTTTTCAATTAGTCCAGCTCATGGCAACTTTTCAGGGGCTACAGTGCTGAGAAAAGACACGTCTTTCCGCATCATTTTGCACATCTTCAGACATTTTTTTTGTCTAACTTGCTAAAACAATCACACGCTTTGGCGTTTCCTCAGAAAACTGCCCGGCTCCTCTTTTTTCATGATTATGATTAACCCATATTCAAAGACGTCTATAGGCAGAACCTTGTAACAGCACAAATTCCTGTCATGTTTTTGCATAATTCAGTCCAATAAATGGCATGGTGACAGTGACAAAATATGATGAGACTTAATGATCCAAGATGTCAAGGTGAGAGTGGAGAATAAATCAGGTCACATACATACTTATACATGTATGTATGCCTGTCTGTCTGTCTTTATGTCTGCCTGTCTGTCTGTCTGTACAGTATGTCTGCCTGTATCTCAGAAATCCCCTGTGACATGTGACCCGTGAACGCAGCCGGTCGCACTCGCGTGGTCTCGCACGAGATCTCGCACTCTCCTCCGAAGCGTTTCTCGCCGCACCACCAACTTGTCACCAAAGATGGCGATTTGCTGAGTGCTCATGGATACACACATTTCACGGCTAGCTGTTATCTTGCACGAAACGCCAACTTCAAAAACAATTTGACTCGCCAGCGTGTACTTATTTTTTCCGTTCGAAGCACGCCTGTAATAGCACTAGGAGCCGCTACCATGCAGATCACGCTAAAAACACTGCAACAGCAGACTATTCAAATTGAGATAGACCCCGAACAAACGGTGAGTAGCTTTTAGCTAACTTGCTTACTTTAGCTAACCGTCCTAGCTGCGCCTAACAGTGTATTAACTCTGCATGTAGACCCCGGAGTTTAACCCGATAGTGCCAATTGAAGACCAATTTATGTAGTCTAGGCATTGGGCTGCGCGTTTTCATTTTAGCTCTCCACATGTAACGGAATGGTACCAACGCGAAACCTCACTTGTTAGCACACGTTAGCGAGCTAGCTAGCTAAGGCGCCCGTTGACAAAGTCGTTGAGACGCGATGGAAAACAAGTTCATCGTAGTCTTGGGTTTGTGTGGTCCTTCCTATGCTGTTATTGCGCGTCAGTAGTCATTTGTGATTTTATTCGGAACGTGGTAACTTCTATGGGGGAGCACAGCGTGTCTTACCGTTATTATTGCTAATGCTAATGCTTATGACACTGCCAATTACGATTAGCCTGTATGGTAGACCACCAAGAAGCTGGCTAAGATTGATAGCATGCTCACATTCATAACATGTAGACCGGTAGGCTACTGGAGTGACGATGAGGTTACACAAAGTAACGAGTTGCCCTCAACATGCTTACCTTAGTTATAGTAGTTTAGATATGTCATTGGCAACTTTAAACTCTATTCTTACCAAAAGTCAGCATCGCCTTAATGTCTGATGATGCCTCAAATGATTGAAGCCTGACTATAAATATTGTTATAAACACACTGACTCGAGTCCTGCGTGATATCAACAATAATGACGTCATTAAGATCACTGTCCTGAGTTGTCATGGTCAATGTAAATTACATTTTTCATTAGTTGTGTGACACGATAAAGCCAGAAATCAAGCAAAAACAATTTATCTAAATTGGTTTACTGATATATTTGCTCGGAATTTAAAACTTTCAAAAGCGTCAGTGCTGTGCCATTGGGCTTATGCCTGTGCCTCTCTTTTCTATCAGGTGAAGGCCTTGAAAGAGAAGATAGAAGCAGAACGAGGAAAAGACAACTTTCCTGTATCTGGGCAGAAGTTGATATATGCCGGAAAAATCCTGCAGGATGACACACCAATCAAGGAGTACAAGATTGATGAGAAGAATTTTGTTGTAGTGATGGTGTCCAAGGTGAGATGATTTTGTAACATCAAAGAGGACCTTGGTGTATTGAACAATGGTGGATCTAGAACTAATATAGTATTTGTCAGACATTATTGCTTTTAAGTTGCGAGCCTAACAGCGCCTCCTCTTAACTAATAAAAGGCTAAGCCCGCAGCTGCTGCCTCGCCTCCTGTCTCAGAAGCGCCCAAGCCCCCCGCACAGGACGCTGGCTCAACGTCCACAGCTGTCCCGGCCGCAACCCCAGCTTCAGCCCCAGCCCCAACCCCTGCAGCTGTTCCCATTCCCCCCGAGGAGGCCAAAGAGGAGCCAAGTGCCACAGCCACAGAACCGCAACAACCAGCCAGGTAGCTATCAAGTAACTAGTGTATAACGTACGTGTATTAACAGCAGTGACAGATTAGTATTAGAAATCAAAATTATATTTTGAGTTTTTTAGATATTGGAAAAAATGCAAGTCACAACAATTCCCTTTGAACAAAATTTGTGATTAATTTGTATTAATTACAAAATGGCATTGTTGGCTGTGAATTAAAAAATGCCATGCAATCCTCTGCCTCCCTGTACAGTTAGTGAATGACGGAAAGAATTGCCTTTGGGGTTTTTGCTCATCAGAAACACAAATGAGTGATGAGTCATTCTGATCAATAGATAGGAAAAATGTAAGGTATACTTTTCAGGACAATAGTTTATTTGTATGATTATCTCATTAAATGTGAGGCATTAGAATTTGTTCTCTAGATTCCCATTAACTGAGTACTTTTTTGTGTTGAATATTAATACTGATAAAGTAATTTTCCGGGGCAGGGCCCAAGTAAATCTGCAACTTGCATTTTTTTTCATTACATGTTACACTTATATAATTTTGTGATTCATTCCTATCAGTATAATAGGTATAATATTAGCTCTCTGGTATTTTTAAAAATTTCTAAATATTTTTCTAAATATTTTGTAGTACTTAATAAGAATACAGTTCTTACAGTATTGTTTGTTGTCCTCCTTGGATAAATAATTGACCTTTCAGATGTAGGTTGTTAACGTGGCCTTGTTCTGTCATCCTAACATACTTGATTGAAAAAATTATAGAGCCTGTGTTTTTTAAATCGTGTATCATGTGATTTGGTGATGCGTTTCAAGCTAACAGTACAACTTGCCCATTTTTCATCAATATCTTGAATAATATTTTTAGTTCACCATAGTAAATCAGTATTGGAACATATTTTACATGTAATTGTATTGATTGGCTATAAATGTATTTTTTTCATCATGTAATTTATTCGGTTGGGAATTACAGCACCTTTTGTCTAATTTTACTTGTCAACTTTTTGTTTTGTAGCTCCAGTGGTGGGAGCCAGGGCTTGGATGCCTCCTCGGCACTTGGTATGTCATCAGTGAATCTCTATCACGCTTACATATCATATGCTGTACACAAGCTGTTGCAGTAGCTGTAATGATCTCAGTGCAGTAGTTTGGTTATTTGCTGACTGCTGTTAGATATACAGGACATTAAAAAAAAAAAAGATCTAACATTTGACCGAAGCCAGTCGATGTAAATCTTAATATATCTTTTCTGTGCTAGACATTGTTACTGCTGTTATTCAGGGACCTTTCAGGCTGCATTGCATTGCATATCATTCCTATATTTAGGCTATGACAAAGGCAAGTCGTCTCTTATTGTAGTGTCACAGAGAGCAATGGGGATTCCCCTTCAGCCCACTCATAGATTATCCACATGTCTTGAGTATGTAAGAGTGGGTGTAATGCTGCTATTTAAGCTCCTATATGTATGAACGGTGTTGTATTTATGCTGTAAGGCTTGTATTCAGTTCTTAGTTTTTTTTTTCTAATCTGTGTTTGGATATATTCATCCCTTGGCAGAGAGATATGGTTTAGTTCTGTTACTGTAGTGAAATAAATCTAGAAAATGTTATCCTCCACAAAGGCACAAACCACAGTGTCTTTGTGGCATGGCTTTTTCCCTTTTGTGAAGTGAATGAAAGTGCAAATGCAGCTATACGTCGTTTTAAGATTTGGATGAGATCTGCAGATGAAGTGCTGTGTCATTTTGGCATGGTGATATTTAGAAAGTTGTAACAGGATAGATAAAGAAACGGACACAAATGTTGAAAATAGGCAGCATTTTTAACTTGACCATCTGTGTGATCTGTTTTTAGTGACTGGAGCTGAGTATGAGGCGATGCTGACAGAGATCATGTCTATGGGCTACGAAAGGGAAAGAGTGGTGGCAGCGCTACGGGCCAGTTTCAACAACCCCCACAGAGCTGTGGAGTACCTTCTCACTGTGCGTCTCTCTCTCTTTCTCTCACACACACGCACGCGCGCGCGCGCGCACACACACACACACACACACACACACACACACACACACACACACTAATCAAAATGATCCTTACATTTCAAGAGCATAATTGTTGACTTAATGATTCTAGGGATGCGCAATATACAGAAGATTGAAGGAATAAATGATCGGCAAATTAGTAAAGTTCTTTTATCATTTATCCAGATAATGATAGAGCTGATAAGATGACGTCAGAAGACCGCAGTAATGCAATACCATTCATAAGCTACACTTAAATTCCTCAGAAGCAGTTGTCCCACTACTGACTTTTACTACTGCTCAGCTCCGCTGTTTCGCCAAAGCGTCTCTAGTTGTAGTTTCAGAGACGGACAAATAACTGCAGCTATTTTACAGCATTTTGCAATCATTGTCACAAATTAACTAAACTTTATGACTAGAAGCAGCAGTTTTACTTGTGTATGTGTAACCTATCATTTGTTTTTTTTATAATCATCTTTGTGTTTCAGTGGAAACACCAGAAAGTCGCGAGAAACCAGACGCATATGTGCGATACACACATATTTCTGTATTGATTTGAAAGGAATGCTATTGCAAAAACGCCGTCTTAACAGCACAGGAATGATAACTGAACCTCGATATTAAACGGCCCGATTTCTGCCCATTTGCTCTGTTTTTGTTGTGTAGTATGCCGCCAGAGTAGCGATCACTCTGTCACAGCAATAAACCAAATAGCGGTCTGATGAACGAGGGGGCGGGACATCCACACAACTTTCATTAGTGACGATGGCAGAGAGAACTAGCGATTCACTTAGAACTCTGGTTCCACTTCACTCGAGTCTCAACAAGAGTAACATGCCATGTTAACATACTTTGTAAATGTGTAGCGAAAGGACATCATCACATCCAGGTGGAGGAATGAGGCCTGCAGCCACATGAGTTAACATCAAATAAGCAAACACAAGTTCATCGTTAGAAGTAACCAGCAGTTTATTCGTAGATCTATTGTATTCATCATTTCAACCTGAAATGACATGAAATAATATTTGCATTCCATCATCACAACATTGGTTATGTTCTCAGTGCAAGTTTCTATGGCTGTAAATAAATGTTTTACATTTCAGTTGCATTATATTCTACTAGTGATTCACGTCTTCATTAGGGAATGGGGAAAAAATTTGTCCTGGAATTAATTTGTGTCCTTTTTCTCTCTTAAAAAATATCTTGAAAGAACCATAAGAGATCTGATAAAGCAACTACCAGATCAATAAGTAGTATTTGTAAGGCTTAAGTACAATAAAGTGCTGTTAGCAATTGGGAGGGAAGATTATTTGAGAGGAAGGACCGTGATGTGGTTTTCTCATTCACAGTAATGTCAGTTATATATATTTGAGCTATGAAAAGTTTTAATACAAGTTTGAATATTGCTTATCTTATTGGTAGCGAACATGACAGGCAGATATTTATTGGTTAGCAGTTTCGGCTGAAAAAAAGACATTGTGCACCACGAAATGACACCTAAACTTTCATCAGGCACAAAGTCTGCATCTCTCAACATGCCGGCCTCCCTCCTCTAGTTACCAAATAACTCTGGAATTTCAGCCTTTTTTTCCCCCGCAACCCGAACACTTAGATCTTCTGCCCAGTCAGTCCTCTTTATTTTATAGTCCCAGTAATTGAGGCTGTGTTCAGACCAAATGAATGAACAATGAATATCAGTGAAATTAAGCCCTTTTAATGACTTTAATAGACAACTGTGTTGCATCATGAGGAGTCTTAGTACATAGGGCTCAGAAGGAATGAAAAACAAAAAGAGGGAAAAAATAAAGGGTTTACCAGCAAAACAGTAAAAGCAGCATAGCAACATAGTCAGGCAGCATTGTGTTGACCAGTCAAACGCAAGTATATTAGATCACCTTTAGAATGAGAGACATAATGCTGTTGTTTAGCTTGTAATCAGTTAAATGACCATGTCTCTTAAGACTCTAAGCTGACATCAGTCAAGGCAAAAGGAGTTATGTTTATGGGTGTCTGTCAGTCTCATTCTCGTGAGTGCCATATCTCAGGAATGCCTCAAGGAAATTCCTTCAAATTTGGCCCAAACATCCACATGGATTCAAGGGCAAATTGATTTGTCAGTGATTTAAATTTGGTGATAAATGTCAGGAACACTTTGACTGCAAATAAAAAGGCTCAACAAAAAATCATTACCTGATTATCACAGAATTTTCCTAACTTTTTTATCCAAAAGGTGAAAAGTTTATAGCTATGCGACATAACAATTTTCTACAAAAAACACCATTCTACATATTACTCACAGTCGCTCTAATGCCTTTTTTTTTTTAAATTTATTCATGGTGTGCTGATTGTTAGACTAAGCTTGACATCAGATTGTGCACCTCATCCCTGACAGGGATACCCTTCTTACCCGCATTTTATCTACTTACTTACCTAGTTCTAAAAATTGTAGTTTAGCTTCTCTCTATAAAGTTTGGTCATAAAGAACACCTTTAGTTAAACCAGTCTATGGGTGTAGTCTGTTGGTACGGTGAATAACTGATAAATTCCTATATAGAAATTCAAAGCGATAACAGAAAAATTAACAAGATGCAGAGGAACATTAATGATAGGCCTATTTTGTTACATTATCAATACAAATAGACTGTTTAAACTAGTTGTGTAGTATGATGCAATACAACTGCATCACAAAAACAGATCTATAGAAATTTCCATACCAAATACAGGATTTTGGGAGATTAGGATGGGTATTTTTAAGTTAATTTTTATCAATTTTGTGCACTTTGAGAGAAATTTAAGAGGTTCAATATTTGAAGAGCTTTGTGCTCTAAGCAGTTTGGTTCTCAGGTAATTGTAAATACACCTGTTGTATAGATATGAATGCTGATGACCTAAACAGAATAAATGATCCCCAAATCCACCACTACTGAAACCACATACCGCCCCTTTCTCTGCTGTCTAACTCACCTGCCGTCCCTCCCCCCGGAGACCATCTCCTCTGTTGCCCCATGAGAACTACTTATGCTACTGTCTCTTCTACTGCCAGGACAAGTCTTCTACTTAGAAAAATGAACTGATGTTACTTTGATTTATGTCTTTTCAAAAGTCTATGAATAATTAACTAATTTCCTGACTATTAATCATGGCTTATTATACATTGATTGCCTGCAGCCCTCCTACCCTGTTTCGACTGGGAAGGACTACAGCGCATGATGGCTGTGCCGTGGTTGCCAGAGCTAATCGTGGCTTTTCTAGGCAGGGATTGTTTCTATCAGAAGAACCGTGTCCCAGAAGTGTCGTTCTTCTCTGCAGAGAATATGCACAGGGTCTGTGCCTTGTTTTTCTTCCTCCCTTGTCCTGTTTTGCAGTTTAGGCTTGCAGTATGAGTGCACCAGATGCCCTCGGGGGGCCAGACAGTTTTACTCTACAATAGAGGAGTTGAAGAGCGGCTTCTATTGCATGGCCAGCAATTAATAATCAGATACAAAATTCACTGTGCACAGAAATAACAGGATGGAGGATAGCAAAAGATGACAGTAATGATAATTTAAAAAAAGGAAATTCCTTACAGCAACATAAAACAATGACAACAGTAACAGCAAAGCAAACAAAACCACCCCAACCTAAGAAAAAAGGAGTAAATACAACAGCATGGCAGCTGCATGGCAACATTGGTGAAAAGCATTCAGACAGCATCTGCAGCAAATAGATAACTCAACCTTATTAATGCAAGCCACCTGATTACAATACCCCATCCTATAGCATTGTGAATATACAAGAGATGGGGGAAGGTGGGAGCGGGGGGGCAGTGAGGGAGACAGACAGACAGACAGACAGACAGACAGAGTTGGCCTCCACCACCAGCACAGGGTGTGCCCAAAGTCCAAGACTCCGTGCACTAGGGACCCAACCACACTGCGGGTGTGGGACCCACACACACAGCAGGGAGGGCAGCACTCCAATGATGCCAACACCGGAGTTGGGACTTGGCATGCCCTGGAAATCCACACGCTCCCCCATAGCCACAAAGCTCCCTGGCAGGGGTGGGACATGCTGGAGCCCAAAAAAACAAAGCCGAGCAGGACATGAGCCCCTCCAGCACCTACTGGCCTTGTCAAGTCCCTTCATGATATGGTCATCTGGGCAATCAAAACATAGGGAACGGACATTACCTACAACCTTCCCAAAGGAGGGAGGTGAAGTGCATGGCCACACTGAAGCAGCCCTACTCTCGACCCTTCCCAGGCTTAAGAATTGTATGGATTTGGACTGGTCTGGGGCTAGTTGACCCTGGATCAGCTGCCCCAGGGTTAGTTCACCCAAGAATAGCCTACCCCAAACCCAAAGGCCATGTGAACTGTGGCTAGCCAACCCAAGGGCCTGCTAACCCAGGGTCAGCCAGCCCAGTGGCGTGTGATTGTGGGTGGGGGCGTGGATGTATGGTGTATTGCGATGAGACTGGGAAGAGCCAGCACCAATGAGGAGAGCCAGGGATGAGTCCATCAGAATCTGCTTTTTGTGTATCAAACTATGTAATGCAGATTGAACAGGACAGGAAGCTAACACAGGAACAACAAACTAAAACTGGTTGATTTTCAGAATAAAACACTGGCACATGCTTGATCATTTGTCACATCCATAAAAAATTCATTACTGGTGACAGCAGGTCCAAAGTTAACTGGTCGGGGGATTATCACTACGGACGACGGGAGACATTTCATTTTATTTCAATTTATTATACTTAAATATTCCACACGGGGGCTATTACCTCTACATTTGACGCATCCGTGGAACACAAGGTACAGATGTTCCCATTGGGAAGCCAGGCAGCTTGCGTGTTTTGGGGTTTTTGGGGGCTCTGCTGGTAGCGAGATATGCTTTACAAAGGAAGGGGACAAAACTTTACTGTGAAGTGTAAAGATGGAATTTTGTATTAGCCCAAATTATTACTATATATTACTGTCATTATCACACTATCACTTTAAGAACGCCATGCCTGACTTCGGTATATCCACATTACTACACATCATAATCTTCATCCAGATGTGCATATTTGCAGCATTTTAGATCACATCACCATCCACTCTAAAACACCTGAAAACACATCATGTGAGTAGTCATGTCAACTGAGCATAAGCAAGCCATTGTAAACAGTTGCAGAGGTTAGCTGTTTCATTTGCTAGATCAGTATGAAATGTTGTACAGTAAGGCCCAAGATTTCTTTGTATGGACGTGACAACAAGGTCGGTAATACCTGAGATAGATTTGTTACATGATGTAGGTGTGATGAGTCAAAGAAGTACACTTGTACTACTTGATCAGGTAGAGGACCTAGGGCAAAGCATCATTTCCTGATATCTCAGTTTCTGCCTGTCCATATTCAAGTTTTAAAACAAAACAGGGCTAGCAGCATTTCCAAATTTCTCAATTTTAGGGCAGTTAAGATGAGAGTGGCATGGACGCCAGGCGTAAAATAAAGGTTGTGCGTTTCAAAATTAAAATGTATGTTTTGGATGCACCTTTTAACTCCCTCCCTTTTCGACCTCATCCAAGCATAATTTGTGACTCAACTTGTGCACAAGATGTGAGAGAAAAAGTTTTTTTTTTTTTTTTTCGAGTTTGGGTTTTCAGCTCTCAGAACCATAGTGACTTGGAACTGAATCCCTGTGGTTTGAAGTTAAGTTTCTGTCCTGCATCCTTGTTTGTGAATTCAAACATCTGCTTTGTTTTGCTGTTTGACTTTGAGAAAGTACTTGTGTTAAGTTGCTGCAAAGTTACTATTTCCTGATTTTGTATTAAAAGTATTTAAATAAAAACATTACAGTGGACTTCAGTTGTGGAAAAATTATAAGAAAAGAAAAATGTTATCCATCATTTTACACCTACTCATTTGACTGCTAGCTACTTAGCCATCAGTCTGTTGATTTTTTTTTTTTTTTTTGCATTAGCAGTTTAAAGATTCACCTCCAAGTGTTAAAATGGAAATGCAAATCTCTGCAATGATGGGCTTACGTGCAGAGGCAAACAAGACAAACTAAGCCAGCACTTGTGCGAGGGAAATCCTCAACTGACTGTGCCCACGTGGTTTAAACCAAATGGCTGGAATACATCCTGAGGAAATGTATTCAAGCGTAATGACCAACAAACTCGTTACCAAACTTCCACTGCTATAACACATGACACATTGAGGACCATGTTCTGCAGTTTGCAAGGACTGTGATTTTGTTTGTGCGTGTGATTGATAGTTGTATTACTGTGTTGCCAGGGTATCCCCAGCAGCCCGGTCCAGGAGTCAAATCCGCCAGCGCCGGCCCCAGCATCTGGCCCCACAGAATCCCCATCTCTCGCAGAAGGTGAAGCATTTGGCTTAGTCATTATAGATTTCTTACAAACTGCGTCCAGGATAAAATCCCTTAGCTTTTATACATTATTTGTTAATTCAAGGTAGTTAATTTTAGACGGGATGCTATGAATTACTCACCAAACGTGTGATAGAGGGACTTTAGCTGAAGGTGGTCCCCTAGTCAGCCAGTGCCACATCTGTTAACAAACAGAAACAGATGTTGCTGGCCTCTTTCTGGTTTCACTGTGTTATACCTCAACTGTCAGTCGCTTTTACTTTTGTCTTGTAAGCCTCTGGTCGGCAAAACATATCTCAATGTTTAAGATTTATGCTACTCATAATCTTTCATGCATCAAAAATCAACTCTGGGAGATGTCTCAGGTATGGCATTTAATTAGTCTAATCTGTATAACTTGACCCAATGAAATCAAAGACAAGCCAGCCAGTTGTACTATTACTGGAATCAATATTTGTGATTTTGTTTGCTATACTCTTTGCTGTAAAGGATTCTATCGATTAACCACATCAGCTCATGATTATTGACAGCTGTGCACATTT
This sequence comes from Dactylopterus volitans, assembly GCA_901007715.1. Lineage (NCBI taxonomy): Eukaryota > Metazoa > Chordata > Actinopteri > Syngnathiformes > Dactylopteridae > Dactylopterus > Dactylopterus volitans. Next base: position 15,156 of record CAAKHG010050672.1, read on the forward strand.
TGATCAGAATATGGTACATAAGTCGACATAATTACAGTATTGGTAACAAAACACCAATGGTAACATTTATGCATATAAAGAGTAATAAGGTTAGGGTTATGTCCATTGTATACAGCATTGTTTTGATATGGCATGTCAGTGAGCACTGGCACCTCACGTAATATCAGACGGCTACATGTAGGTTAGAGCGGGACAACAGAGGCAGTAATGTCACTCATACTTTTTCATATAATGACTGCACAAATATCAGAGTTCTACAGAGCTCACATTGAACACCAAGCTGGTGAAGCTTGAAAGTATCACCTTTATCACTGCAAGTCTAAATATGAGCTTAAGTGAGATAAATGGCCTAATGTGGGCAGCGATGCACATGTAAGGATACAGGTATAAACGTTACCACCTCGCTTGCATCAAATCACAAAATAAGTTTGTTCCAGTAAGAGTATAACTGACATTAAGAAAACCTAACTTGATGTTCTTGACCGTGGTGGGCCTGCTCAACCTTGTCCTGCTGTATATAAGATGATGACATTTTATCCTACAGCATACCAGCAGGAGCCTATTTAGCACTGATGTACTCTACAACTGCATTATAGCAGTTACAGTAAAAAGTAGGATACCTGGTGTACTAAAAAACTTGTTTTATCCAAGAGATCCTACGGAGAGCAGGAAAAGTGCACATAATGAAGTTATGCATTGTTATGTAACCAGCCATATGGGACGCTCAGGAACAAGGCACCATAATCCAAGGGTAGAAATGAGGTCTGAGAGCACACGTTGCACAAGCTCACAGATGCAGCTGTGGGGCAGGAAGAAGTTCTGAAGGTTGAACACAGGGAAACTGAGCAAGCAACAATGTATTTGAGTGCAAGCATGCAGTCAGAGCACAAGTAGAGTAATTAATAGTGCAAGCAAGGGATATTTGAGAGCGGGTGCTAGGTTTGAGGCAAGCATTACAAATGATGAGAAAAAATTAATTGCAGATGTTTTTCTCTGCGCTTTTTTTTAAAAATGTGCTTGCCGGGTTTTTATTTGCGCGGGCTGTTAAAGTAATTAAACACCATACTCAGGCCACCTTTAACAAAAGTTTGGACTGTATTTTGAAAGGTTCTTGAAAACACATTTCTTAAACCTTGAAATATCTCAATGCAAGACACATTTTAATTTAAATGAATAAAATGATTTACCAATGAGATCATCATTGCTGGTGGTTTAAGAGACTGGTCTCACAGTCTCTGAAATGTTAAGGCATTTCATTAGACCTCATCATGGAGATTAAGGCTCAATCTCACTTCACCCCTTGGCCCTACCACTAACCCTTCTTCCCTCCAAGGTGCGCCTTGGAAGAGAGTGACAGCAGGTAGTGGCTTGAAATCTTCCCCTATGAATGGGACAACCATTCAGGATCCAGATATTGTTACATTATATGTTAAATAAGCAGACAGGACTGAACATTGTCAATATTCCATCTTCAGCTGTTGGGGTTTACACCATTGAATATTGAAATGGATAATATGCAATGGCTACAGCGATTTATATAATCGTACAAAGAAATTATTACCCTTTTGGCTTTTTTTTTTTTTTTTAATCAGTATGTTTCCATGTCACCAGCACAGCTGCTGACTTGCAAGGTTTTCTGTGAAATTCTTCACAACACTGAAGTGTACCACTGAGAAATCTCTAGAGGGAATGTAGCCTTAACCTTCCCTCTATATCCCAACAAGAATCAGGACACTCTTCCCCTACACATGAAAATTGGGATTTGGCCGATAATTATATGATAACAATTTTGCTTATCAAAATATACATGATTGTAGATTTGTACTGCATTAAGATAAAACATCAAATACCTGTCAGGCCTGTGATTCTTTATGGCTCATCAGAATCATAGATCTCAACCACCATCTGAATTTACTAAACAAATTGCCGAGTGCTCACTGGTTCAATGTGGTTTCATTGTGAAATTTTGGCAGATAGCCAGTTAATTTTTTTTAGATCTTTGAACAAACTAAGCACAGTCAGTTGCCAAAAATATTTAATATACTTATGAACATGATATCAATAGACAGGTTCCAAAATTGATAAGACCGGGCAGGCTGGAATGAATTGGACACGAATTTTATTCTGTCAGAATGTGAATTATGAGTTCTGTATGAAATGACGAAATAACTAGATTGGCATGGCAAGGTATTACGGAATCCGAAATGTACTGCCAATCCACTGAGTTGGTCCCCCTTATTAATTTGTATTCTATCAGGAGAGAACCCACTTGCATTCCTGCGGACTCAGCCCCAGTTCCTGCACATGAGACAGGCCATCCAGCAGAACCCAGCTCTGTTACCGGCTCTTCTCCAGCAGCTAGGCAGGGAGAATCCTCAACTCTTGCAGGTAACGGTCTCACCCACTCACTTAACAGGTGAGCTCAGCTCCCAACAGATGCTTCTCCTGAATATTGGAACTAACACACTCATTTGTGTGCTACCCCCCGCAGCAAATCAGTCAGCATCAGGAGCTGTTCATCCAAATGTTGAACGAGCCAGTGGGGGAGGGCGGGGAGGCGCCGGAGGTTGGAGAGATGGGGGCAGCAGGGGACGAGGGCGCACCTGTCAACTACATCCAGGTTACACCTCAGGAGAAGGAAGCCATTGAAAGGGTGAGTGACTAAACGTTGAAGGTATTTTCCTTTCCTCTTTCGTGCAAACTTTGTTTTGGATCTTGTCATTTCTAAAATCATCTTCTCTGTTCTCTTTCCTAACCCGTCTCCACTGTGCACAGTTAAAAGCGCTGGGTTTCCCCGAGGCCCTGGTGATCCAGGCCTACTTTGCCTGCGAGAAAAACGAGAACCTGGCAGCCAACTTTCTCCTCAACCAGGGATTGGACGATGACTGAGCAGCAGAGATTACTGCCTTCCTGCTCCTCCCTCCTGCCCCTCCCCTCCTCAAAGACTGCACCCCCAAATTTACTGTACAGCTACCAACCTCAGCTCAACCCAACAGGAGGGGAGGTGAGGGGAGGGCCAGCAGGGAGTGGGGTGGTGGGGTGGGACAGGAAGGGAAGACGGGGTGGGCTGAGTTAGGTCATGGCGGGGGGTTAAAAATGCTAAAGTACTCAAAGCGGAGGACGCGTGCAGGAAGGTCAGACTTGCAGCACGATATATGTTAGATTATCGGAGGCAGGGGTGGAAAAAAGTGTGGACAAATTGTAAAATCCACGTGAATTCCAATGGAATGTGTGGGGTGTGTTTAGGGGAGATCTATAATTTGATTTTAGACGCGCTTTGTGAACATTAGGGAGAGGAGTGACGGGGCTGAAGGGTCTAGGCCCAGTGTGTGTGCTTGTGTCCGCGTGTGTGAGTACATGTCCGTGTGCCTGTGCAGATGGATGCGATACAGTTAAGCTGAAAACGTAATCAATTTGCATTATCTAAGTGTGTTAATGCTGTAGCTCGATTGTATGGAAGCACATTCTCCTCACTGCACTTCTACTACATTATCAGTATGTGTACAACTGTAAGCTGCACGTTTGTATGTCCACCATGGAAATGGAGCGTGCGGCCCTTTGAAATGAAGTTGCTTCAGTCTGTCTGTGGGGGGAAAATGGGAACTAAACTGACGAATATAAGTATCTGGTCTTTTCACTTTGTATCACCGTCATGTGTCAGGATACAGCCAATCCCTGCAAACGTGCCTGTCTGCTTTAAGTTACTCAACTGTGGGTTTTTGTCTATGCTGATGGCTTCTGGTGCTAATCAACACTACCCAGAAAATCTTCTGTGCAACTTACAAATGTCATACTTCAAGATTCTGATCTTATTTTGAGCCTTGACCCTGCGCTATAAAGGAAAAAAAAAAAAAAACACAAATCAAAGAGAAACTTAATTGGCACTGCTCACTAAAGTAGTTCTTTTACAGTGTCACTGAAATTTTTGTCAAGTTTTAAATACTAGAATGCAACAAAAATGCCTTGAAACCTGACAGGTTGTATCCGAGTCCATTTACTGATCCCCATGATACAGAAAATTCTAAAAAAGCAGAAGACCTTTTTTTTTTCAAGATAAGCTGCACATCATCTTTTTGTTTGCCAGGAGTTGACACGCAGGATGCGGAACGACACATTTCGTTTTAAGTTATTCTGACAAGTCACCGACTTAACCAGTATAATTAAATGTCCACCTGATTCTTTGAAATATGTTTGCAGATTAATCTGTGTTTACTATGTGTGGTTTTAACTGTGCATTGATTTGGCAAGACCATGCAATGACTTTTTTTTATTTTTAAGTTTGGTAAACAAGTCCCCAAAGGGTGCATTAAGAATAATCATGTTTATACAGTTTAAATGGTTGCTGCCGTGTTTTCATATATTTTTTCACATTCTCGCCTCCTAAAATGGCTTTCAGAAATTCAGGAAAGTTGAAGGAAGGAACCATTAGTGACACAGAGCAGTAGAGGAAACATCATGTACATTATCTTCCAGCTTGGGGCTAAATGTAGTAAAGAATAGTTAAACCATTTGATTGGGTTTGAGTCTTATGAAAGATTAGATTAAATTCTGAATAAAAAAAAAATGTTGCTAAATGATTATATTTGTAATTCTTCTCTGGGATTGTCTCAAATCTTCTGACACCTTCTGCTGCACTGCATTACATTGCTAGTGCCAGTCACCCTTAACTTAAAAAAAAAAAAAAAAAAAAAAAGGACAATGAAAATTGTCTCTTGCTTCCGTTTTGAGTAGATACATTAATGCTGAGGAACAGAATTCTGCTTTCTGGGGCTAAACTACACACAGCAAACGATAATTAGACAAGAATCAAAGCTGATTGGCCACCACAGGTGACCGTAATATGGCACATCGTATTCTAAGCGCTGGAGTGGTTTTCTGGATGCGAGGTGGCAACATGCGACAGCCGTTACCGCCGCAATTTTACTCTGCTTCCTGTGGGTCAATGAACAGACAAGAAGTGTATAAGAAGAAAAAAAAACAAAAAACCTAAATGTTTCCAGTCTGGTTCTGTATGAGAAGGCAGTTTGTAGGGACAACTGTCCTACAGCATCAACATGATCTTAGACTATGCTGTGCTACATTAAACATCAGCAGTCTTTCAGGCCTTTGACTCTTTTGTGGTTCATGAGCATACATCTCTTTGTTTGAATTCACAAAACAAGCAAGAGCCAGAGTGCTCGCCCCCCCACCGAGGGGCTTACCCCAGCTTTCATCAATTACGGCGCGCAGCGAGTGTTGTAAAAACGTGTTAATGTTTTATTTCGGACAAAATGGAGTAAGTCGCTTGCCGCAAAATATCAAATGCAACGTCTGAGCATGTGGCAGTCATTTAAGTTGATTTACAAAACGATAAATGCTCACCTGCTCAAATGAGGTTGACGGCTGAACCCCCCTCGCCCCCGTCCTTCCCTCCGGGGGGGGGGGGGTTCATGTGGTCTCAGCATCCCAGACTGCGATAGATGAAATTCAGAGTAGACCTGTGGCCACCATAGCCAACCCGGCGTTACTCTCTAATTTCACATCTGAGCTGTTTGCAGCTGTAATATAACGTGACAACCCCACAAAAAGACCACAAAGATTATTATAAAAAAAAAGGTGGGAGAGGTGGGATAAATAACAAACTGAAATGTGTTAAAATTATAGAGAAAAATGTCAAGTTTTTGAATGTTGATTTAGTTCACACGTTAGCCAAAATGGCTAATAATTCTTTGTCAGTTGCCGAGACTATAGTCAAACTTACATTGATAACTTGGAAAATTGTGCTTGCTCAGTTGTACCTGCATCTCACTTGAGGAGCAGAATTCATGTTTTCTTACAATTTTGGAGTCTGGCCTCTGACAAACGTCAAAAACATGCAAGCGGAGCTGAACCGGCAAACCAGATTAAAAGGCTATTCCAAACTAAATTGTACCAAATATCCAAATGGAATAAAACAAATAAACTAAATCTTGACTCATTCCATCTTATATATTTGAAGTGAAACCAAGTATAGGAATCTTCACCTCAACTTGAGTAAAATTTGGTTGCACCGTTGAGCCGGTTTCTCTGGTCGTAGCACGTAGCTCGTCTTTGCCCACGTGCGTTCTTTAAACACTCGGCTTTCCAGAACTCAAGGTTTGTAAAGATGACTCATTTGTGCCATCTGGAAATGTTCCTCTAATTAGAGGAACCCTTGAGGGCCACATAAATGAAGAAAGTTGGCAGATAGTAAATGTCAGAAATGGGTGAACCAGAACGCGAGTTGACTAACAAATCCCCTTTTCGAGTAAAATTTTGTTGTAACAGTTATACTACGTGAAAATTCTTCTTGCAGGGATTCTTGTGTGAGCGTTTGCCTTGAATGACCCAGTCACGTTCCCAGTTTGCATGTAGCCCTATTAACTGGCTTTCTTGGCCACTTGGGGGCAGCATAGCAACATATGTACAAAACCTTGACTGTTAGCTTTACACATCCAACATAAATAGACCCCAGTGAGCGAGTAACTCTGGTAATCACTTTTTTTTTTAGTTCTGTTTATCTCCTTTGTTCAGCAGATAATTGCCAACCAGCACACTTAATCCTAGTTAAAATTATTGGGTGGGTTGGTCACTGCTCATATAAATTTTGACTCATTATACAAATGTCATTTGTGCAGCTTGAAAAGTAAATGTTCAGAGCCGCAAAGCTTAAGCAGTAGCTGGGCTTTTCTAAGATCACATGCCACTTGTTCAAACTGATTATGAGCTCAAACGCTTCCCACACAAGCGTCTGATTAACCAGGAAATTTGCCAACAAAAACTACAGCAACTTATCATTCTTTTAATTAATCGAGGCATGTATAGAGTTACTTGGATTTCATTGTTTGAGAGAGGCTGGGATATATGTCTAAAAACCAGGTCCAGATCAAGGTTTCTGACTCAACGTTCTTCGTGTCCATCTATCAATCTATCTATATATATATCTATCAATATATATATAGAAAAATTCTATTGTTGCTGACGTGTTATGCACAAGAAACCTGTATTAAATGCTAATGGACTTCACGGCCCAATAGAATCTGCTTAAACAATGGAAACAACAGACGAGGACATCAACAAAGTCTCTATGACAGAGGTAATAAAATGTAACTCGATAATGCTAACATAATTTTACCTGTGATGGAATATTTTTTTACACTGAATAATGGTGTTGGAAAGAAAACAGTGCTGGAATGACAGTAAGAAGGCAAACAAACGCAGGTACAGTCAAGAACATCCTTTTATTCAATCAAGTGTTGCTCTTTTCAAACTGTTTTTTATTATTATTATGGAAAAGAAACTGTAATTAACACATGCATTTCACCATGGGCTCTGGGAGGTGTGCCTGAGGATGGGGCGCTGCTCTGAGGGGGAGGAGGAGGAGCACTTGTGGTGGGAGGGGCTACAGGTCAAAGGTGAGAGGGTCCGACCGGCCAGGGGAGCTCAGTCTACACGTCGCTAAACACGGCCCAGCGTTCTACAAAAAACGTGTTAAAAACAAAGAAAGCCAAAGGAACATAAAAACAGCGGACGGCCAGGCCACAGGGCCAGACTGGGCTCTCGCTCTTTGAACGGTACAGGGGCGTTATTTAGACGTCCACTCAAAACACACACACACACACACACACACGCACATATACGCGCGCACGCACGCACACACACACATACCACACACCAAGCACACTGTGCTCCGTGCAACCTGTTCCTCTCTAATATGGCTTCTCAACTGTGGCGTTTTAAAGGCTTTATTGATAATACTGCTGCTGGCTTCATTTGCTTGATGAAGAAAAAAATTTAAAAAAAAAAAAAAAAGTTGCATATATCGATGTACTGTATGTATATAATTTTTTTTTTTTTTTTTTTTTGCAGGACACAAATCTTAGCCACAAGCCTGCACTTGATTTTGCTGGTGGGATTTAAAGGTGCTTCTCACCAAAGTCTGCTAGTCAGCTGAGCTTTTAGAGCCATACCGCTTTGGTCAATATGTCTGTCACACACTGCAATTTAGAACGGCGGTGAATCAATGTTGTGAAGCAGTTCGTTAAACGTTTCTCGTGACGTTGCCAAATGTGAGCCTTTTAGCCTCTGCGCTGTGGGACCGGTCCACTTATAAGGTGCTTTGAGTCATTTCAGCTTCATTTTTTTTTTTTTTTTTTTTTTTTTTTAAATAGCTGGTCTCATTCAACCACTAGAAAGGTGCATAATTGAAGGTCTCGCTGCAGCATTTTAATGCCGCCTAAGATATGCAGTTACAATGACAAAAAAAAAAAAAAAAAAAAAAAAAAAAAAAAAAAAACCAAAAACAAAAAAAAAAACAAA
>CAAKHG010050673.1:0-10477 GCA_901007715.1 Dactylopterus volitans
ATCTCAGGGCAGAGAAGTGACAGTGAGTCTGTGTACAATCATCTGCTCTGCAGAATCAAGGTGGATAATAATAGTGTAAAAATTCATAGCCTCCTGTAAGCTACATAATATAAATGATAAGTTGTAGTGGAACCTGAATTCTCACCTTAATAAATCAGCAGTCATAAAATTGTTTAAAAAGTGTTGTTAAGGTAGAGAAGCATTACCTGGGAAACACCAGGTTTTAATTCACTTTAAGTGGAGCTACAATTAATACTGAATTATGTGAAATGTTCACGAAATGAGTTAGTGTCTGTTTATGAGTCACGATAAATCATAAACGATCTTTTAGAAGGAGTAGATGTTTGCCAGTAAGGTTGACTCTGTTAAAGCTAATATGTAAGCAGAGGTTGTCCTCTGACAGCAGGAAACAGCTGAGGTTGATTTGCCTCGTTGTCAGTCAATTGGAACGTAAACCTAACTTTTCCAACCGACTTCACTGAGTTCTTCTGAAATCCAATCTTTGAAAATATTGCATAGACGTGCTGACTGATGGTGTCAATCTTAAACAGTAACGTTATTTGAGTGTATTTCACTTAGTTCACAGGAGAGCTGTTTCAGGCTTTCTTTAGGAGTCAGACAAAGTGAGATGTTTTGAATTAGGAATATAGTCTGTCTGTAATTGGAACCCAGATCTGTTAAAGGAGTCTGGAAAGTAATAAGCTGAGCTTGACACTTCACAAAATCTCTTGATCTTTTCGATGTATCCTGCGTGTTCTCAGGCAGGCAGAGTAAGCATATATTTACTTGCAATAGTGCTCTAAACGTGTTTAATTCTGGTCGATTCCTATTGGGCTTGTTTTGGTTTTGCTATTTTATGGAGTCGAAAAATGACCAATCACAGGAGAGCTGTCTGAACCGGTTTCCACCCCATTGCGTCAAACGTCTCTCGAGCAAGAGCTCACGCCACACAAGCAGAACTGATCCTTGCGAGAGCGTAGGCCCCCCGGTGGTTGTTTTGTGCGCTTGCAGCTTTTTTTTTCTCGCTCACGGCTGCTTGTGCTCCTCTCAGCTGCTGAATTGGCGTGCGTGTATTAAATGTCTACCAATGACTTTCTCAAATGATCCCCAGCAGCCAAGGACTTCTGCATCGGAAATATAAGGAACCAATCATGACCACTTATGGGGCGGGGTATTTCAAATCATTTGCATGTGGTGTGCCGAAACGACAAGAAGGCGGAGACAGTAGTTATGCAGAAGAAGAAGGAGGAGACATTAAGTGGAGAGGGAGCTAGCTAGGAGGACAAGTGTGTTGCTTTGCAGGCACGCGTCAGCGAGCAGAGACGGGTGAGGGCGGGTGTGAGGGGGTGTACATATTCATCAAACCATGAATACTAAATGAGAAAATAGATGTAGATCATTTTCAGCAAACAGATGAGTCTTTAAGAGACTAAAACTGCTTGAGGCAATCTTTAAAATCCAATCAATACAGTATGTTTTGAAGTTGAGGTTTATGAGGGATACCTGAGCCCATCCAAGAGTTACATTTGTGGTTGAAAATCACCAGTTTAGTTTCTAAAATTTTGCACAACTGTGAAAAGGATGTGTATAACAAAATCACAGATGATATGGACTTTGCAATGATATAAAACTGAAAAGCAGCAAGTCCTGTAATTGAAGAAACTGGGACCAAAAAATGGGTCGAGCTCATAATTGCGCAATGGCTACATACGATGTCAGAATAGTTGTTGATAGGGTTTTTTTTTTTTGTTTGTTTGTTTTTGCAATTCATTGAATTACTAGTAAGTCTTGTCAACACTCATAACCACACAGACGTAAGATATGATTGGATGGTTTCAGCTCTTCTGGTTTCAGCTCTTCTTCCCCTGTGATTTTGTGAGGAAGCAAAATGCACTTGTCTTCTCACTGCCGGTTACATCCTGATAGCAAGATTCAGTAGTTCAAATTCTTTTACACACAACATGTAACTTTTGCATGCATGATCAGGATGTTTTCCTCTCAGGGGAAAGCAAGGAGAGGCAACAGCTCATCATCAATCAGTGAATTTCAACTGAGGGAATGAACAGTACTACTTTTGTAGTGTATGAAGGTCTAGAGGTTTCTTGGCCTGCTGGCGTGTCAGATCTTTGGGTGGTGTGAGAAGTCAGTAACCAATCTGAGATTCAGCTCGAGCTGCGTGACCTCAGACTCATTCACTGGCTCTAACACACATTTACACACACATGCAAGCACATGGCCTTGAGTCATATATGCCATCTGAAGTAAAAGGCAAGACATGCAATGCTTTTCATGTCTTTTTTCTTGCTCACTTGCTTTCGAGCAGGTTTTCAATTGGACATATAGCTTACAGTAATCATTACAAATTTATAGAGAAATTCTCTTTCTCGTAGGGCTTCAGCTAATGACTATTTTAATTTTTGACTCGTCACCGACCATTGAAACGCTTAGTTGACTAATCGGATAATTATTACATTTTTTCTTAAATTTAGCATGAGCTTGCTTTAATTATGTGGCAAAGGATAATAAACACAAGAAAGATGGGTACTGCAATGAAAAATGCAAATTTTATTCAACTTTAAATTCAATGTACATTCAAGGCAAAACATTTTGTTTGTGATGTCTCAGTCTGCTTGTTAGCTTAGAAGCTAATATCTTACCGAGGCGAGTCGGACTCCGACTCTGTTTCTTTCAACTGTCCGACGTGCTTTCACTTCAAATGCTCATGCATTACCGACGTGCTGCCGTGATAAGCAAAGTCTTTTTTTCAAACGTTGCAAATTACCTTTTATTCACGGCATCCAAGCCAAAATGCTCCCAAACGTTTGAAGTTTTTGTACACATAGCTGCTGTATGGGTCGCCGCCATATTTGTATACCCTACTGCTCGGCAGAGACACTATTGCGTCGCATGTGCGACTCTCAGCAGAGATCGTAATGAAGTGAGATCCCTCACTCCACTGGACAAACATGTCAGGTGACAATTGTCGACAATGGAATTCATTGTCGACTCTTTTCATTATTGCTTTTGTCGACAACGTTGATGAACTGTTGCAGCCCTAAAGTAAAGTAGCTTTTTGATTGTAATGTAATTGAACACTACATCATTTAAGGCGAGTAAAAATGGCAAATCGTGACATGTAAACTGATTATATGGTTTTGAGTCTTCTTATTGACCATTACACTGGAAAAATAAAGAAATCAGTTTTTGTAAAGTACAGTTAAATCACCATGAAAGATCTTACATTTATTGAATTTACTTTCAGTTAATTACACACTGTCAGCACTGAAGCCGTCACATGATGTGATGCTTATGGAACAGATTTTTCTGTCTGGGGGGAATAAATTGTTGTCTTATTTTACAAATCATCTAGTTAAGTGATGGTTGTCAGTGTATGCAAAAGTGTCCATTGATTTCCAGTGACTTTGAACATGTGATATTTGCTGCAGATTAAGACTTAATTGGTAAATGGATATGTGCAAATTTCTCAGTCAAGCTGCAACGACAACTTGGAAGACGACGGTTTCAGTCGGGTACAAATGTACCAGCTGAGGTGAGACATTAGCCTTGCTTGTTATATCAGTTGTGGGACGGCAGTGAATAAATTAAGGGTTGCAGCTGGATGAGATAAAATGGAGGCAAATACAAAGCTAGTGGATGAAATACAGAGATGATAAAAGAGAGTCCTCCAGCTTCATACTGGACATTAAAGAAATGAACAATGAGACAGGGCATTAAAACCTACTGTTTTTTAATCTGCCAGAAGGCGAATGACTGAGGGAAAAACAGTGTGTGCTTGGTGATAAAGCTGTGAATTGAAAGCTACTTCTTTTTAGAACAATGAAGTCTGTTTCTACTGAAAGCATAAATTCACAAACATCTGTGTGACATGCTCTGCTGTTCCCAGAACATTATCTCAGTGCTTCAATCTGCACCTCCACTGGGACGTTCACAGGCACCAGATGAAGCTCACCATCACATTCAGAACATTACAAAAGACAGACTGGTATGAATCAAACAGGCAGTAACGGTGCTCTGTGATCCTGTTTTCCTGTGTCTTACCAAGACAGGAGTTTTTAGCATCAATTACTTTAAAATGATGAAACTAAGCTTTCAGTGTGATGAAACATTGCAGGCGACTAATTTGGCAGTTCGTGTATTTTCAGAATCTCCTTGTGCACCATGTCACCTACCGTACTGTTGTACTATACTGCTGAACAACGGCAGAGCACAGATTACACAGTATACATGTATATGTAATAAAAACGCTGCAAATATTCCCTCACAGGTCTGACTTATATCCCAATTTTAATAAAGTGAGCTTCGAAGACAGATCTTCCGCGCTCATGCTCCATGTTAGCATCCGGGTCAACTGAGAAATGTTGTTGTTTTTCTTGTCTTTATATGGAGAATGAATGAGCAGTCAAATATGAGTCACTGCTAGATGGAAAATGACAGTCAGAGCTCTGGAATCAATAACTCACAGATATTGTTTGGTCTTCTGTAAGCAGATGAATCCACAGACGGACACAAAGAGGAACATCAGATAGACTTTTCATTTAACACAGCTAACCAATCAGATGAGGACTGACATATAAGGTTTGTAGCTGCTTCACGAGACCATATATGCTGTTTTCTCGGTTTTTATTTTTTATTTTTTATTGTTGAATCATTGGTTGTTTGAGTTTTGGCCTGCAACTAGTGAATATTTTCATTAGCTTGTAATCTGTTGACTATTTTAATTCACAAAGGAGTTTTAACATGAATGGTTATGGGTGGGTCTGATCAGGTGGAGCTGCATTGATGTGGGGAAAGCTTGGCTTCAGTGGAGCAACAGATTGTGTGTTCAGTCGGAGGTGGACAGCGGGATAGGCACTGAGGTTAGTTCAGGCAGCCAGGGACTCGACACCAGCACTCAGCCTAGGATCTGGGACCCACACACTGGTGTCCTAGCATGAACTTGAAGGGTCACAGAGTGATTGACAGAAGCAATTTTATTTATTAATTTGATCTATCATATCCTCTAATCCTTTATTATGAATTAATTGATAGTATCAGCTTGTTAGGCTTCTAAAAATATATATATAATGAAAAAAAATTCTCCAAGGATGAACTTATCACCATTAGAAATGGAACCAGTGAAGCTGAAAATGTCGGGCACAACAGCCAGGGTTCAGTAAAACCTGATAAACTTCAGACATGAAGACATGCTATCACAATGTTGAATTCACTTCAGACCTTAGGAATATTTTTTTCTGGTCTGTGAAGCTGCACCTGAGTCCACCTTTGTTTTTCTAAGAAAAGGAAAGGAGGGGAATATGTAACAGGTGGGGAAATCTGTTTTGGTTATTCATCCATATAAGAACTCTTTTTGGAAACATATCACTCCTTTGCACTGACAAAACTGGGTCATGTTGCAAAACTAAAAATGCAAAATTTCCATACATTTGATCAGCAAACGGTTGTATTCAGTGGACTAAGGTACCATTTATCTCTGTGCAGGTGGTAATGATAATGATTATGTTTGTTGTTCTTGGTAAGATTTCTGCTTCTGATTTTTCTTATTTTATAAATGGTTTCGGCAAAGTTGAGTGTAACAGTGTCTCAGTCTGCTCAAGTCAGTGGAGCTCAAAATTGTCAAAAAAATTCATTTGAATTGATTAAATGAATTTTAGGGGAAATTTGCCATACTTGTGAATGTATATGAATCCAGTAGCCTTGTCTTTCCTCTGCTTCTTTCTATCCACACCATCAGCTGTGCAATGTTTGTATTTTTTCCAGAATTCTTCAGATTATTCCTTTGGGATTCCACAGAGCATTAAGTGTGACTCAGCACTCAACTTCCTTTTTGTTGTCAGAGCAAAGAAACATTTTAAGCCTTTCAAAGAGAAATGTTCAGTTTTGTTGTGGATATTAACATCTCTTGTTGCTCTGCAGGTCTGTCAGGGAACCCTGTCGATTTGGAGAAACGTCACACATCGTTTGGGAAGAACTTCATCCCCCCAAAAAAGGCCAAGACATTCCTGCAGCTCGTGTGGGAGGCTCTCCAGGATGTCACTCTTATAATCCTGGAAATCGCTGCCATCATCTCACTGGGCTTGTCCTTCTACCATCCACCTGGGGGCGACAGTGAAGGTCAGTGAATCTGAATTCTGTGCAGTGTGTGTGTGCGTGGGTGTCTGGGGGTGAGAGAGCGAGAGAGATGGGGTTAGTCATGTGGAGGAAGTTCATTCTACAATTAAAAAGATTCACATGATCAATCCAATCTCATTTTCTGGATCTCAAAATCTTCTCCGGGGGCATTTTTAAACGATATGTATTTTCAGCTGATTTCAAGGGGCGGGGGGTCATGTTTTGGGACTCTGATTCAGGTATCTCATATTTTTATGTATTCGTTTTTCATTTTATGACCAGTAACTTACCTTTTTAATTTATTAGATTTATCTAGTTATTTGGTTAATTTTATTTCTTTTGTTCCTTTTATCTTTAATCTCATCTCTAATATCTGTATTCATGCTTAATTGGACGGTTGATTGGTTGACTGATTTGTAGTTTAGGCTTATTGAAAAGAAAATGGCAAAAATTAAGCATTGGGATTGAAAGTTTGGCAAGGACTTGTATTAACTTATATCAGCGTTAATTATGAAATATAGTTGTATTGGTTAAACCGTTTAGGTTTGATAGAGTTTTTCCCCATTGCTTCATTTTTGTTATTTGGTGAAAGTAACTTGTATTTAATGTGTTGTCGCCCTCTTGCAGCATGTGGCCAGGTTGCAGGCGGTGCGGAGGACGAGGGCGAGGCCCAGGCCGGCTGGATCGAGGGCGCTGCCATCCTGTTCTCAGTCATCATTGTGGTCCTGGTGACGGCCTTCAACGACTGGTCCAAGGAGAAGCAATTTCGTGGGCTTCAGAGTCGCATTGAGCAGGAACAAAAGTTCACTGTCATCCGCAAAGGCCAGGTCATCCAGATCCCTGTGGCCGAGATCGTGGTGGGAGACATTGCTCAGATCAAATACGGTACAAGACCTTCGATATATCAAACCAGTGATATTAATGTCATTCCTTCAGCAGATTAAGGACAAGCTCAAGCATGATGGAACACTTGTCTTTAGCTCTTGATGCTGAGTGTTTGAACACTGATGATCATTCATAAAAGACTATTTCAAGTCTTTTATGAAATTGAACTCCCAATTGTGAGACCACTGACACTGGTGTCCTGCTACAGCCAGTGTTGATGTTAGTCAGTATGGTCTGACTGGTTCCAGTTCTTCCAGGTGTTGATTGAGGTTGAAGTTGGAGCTTTGCTCAAACAAGTTTTCCATAACAAACTGAGGAAAATAGTTCTTCATCAGCGTGACTCTTGAGATAAGTCACACTGAAGAATTGAATTACTTTTTATTTATTGATGGCGCACTTTTCAAAACCAAAGTTAAAACCTGCATCTTGCTAGCAGCAAATTGAAATTTGCAAATTATAAATCATATATGAAATATCAACTGGAATATGTGTGATTAAAATTTAGTTCCAGCAACTCAAGATAAAAGAGAGTAAAAGAAAAAAAGGAAAAACTAAGGCTGGTGTGGAAGATGTAGGAGATCATCCTCACATCTGTGAGGTTGATGGTCAAATCACCTCTAACCTCTGTGCCTGCAGGAGATCTGTTGCCTACTGATGGGATTCTGATCCAAGGCAATGACCTGAAGATTGATGAGAGCTCTCTTACCGGAGAGTCTGACCAAGTCCGCAAGTCTATGGAGAAGGACCCTATGATGCTGTCAGGTGGGTGTCTGCACAGTCACATGACAGGAACCGACTTTTCTATTTTGAAGTGATTCTGTTCATAGTGATTACTTTTAAACAAGCGACTCTTCTTAAATGCCAAAGGTTCAAATTGTCACATGGCTGACTGAACCATCTAGCAATAAGCTGAAAATGCCATGCCTTTTTTTGCCTCACAACATGAAAAAAATATCCCTGCAAGCCTGGAACTGACAAGCAGACTTGTAAATGCTCACGTGCTTTCAAATAACTTCTGCAAGTAGAGACCTGAATGCGCGGCATAGCGTTTATACTGTAGGTACAAGCCAAGCCAAGAGTGCGGAGTAGTTACCTTAAGATCAATCCTTAAGGAACCTCACAAGCTGATAATATTTGCAAACTACAACACTTGAGTACATCACATGCTTAGTTGTAAAGTATTACTGATGCAGCCGAGGCAAATATAAATGTACGACAAGTCAAACACACCACAGTTCAAAACCAGGTTGGTGATGTGACCTGTAGTCTTTTGGCTCTGTTCTCAGGGACCCATGTGATGGAGGGCTCAGGCAGGATGGTGGTGTCAGCCGTCGGCCTCAACTCTCAAACCGGCATCATCTTTACTCTACTGGGCGCTGGCGAGAACGATGAGGAGAAGAAGGTCAAGAAAAGTAAGATATGAGACGAAGCTCTGTCACACTTGTCTCACAAACCTTGCTGAGGGATGAAAGGTCATATGAGGACATTAAGTGTGTGAAGTGCTGTGAGGAAAGATCAGCTAGGAAAGACGACTGTTAACCTTGTCAGCGTCTGAACGTTTCTGTCAGCTGGTGCTGACATGAAGTTTTCTCTGCCACACTAGCGGAATTTTGTCAGCAGGTAGAATCCATCTTGTTTCGTCCGATAACAGCAGAGCTTTTCAAAGGTTCTGACCGTATGACTGTATCAATATGAAGTGAGCTTCAATCTGAGTAGAAAGCTTCATCAGTGAATAAATGAGACCACGGGTGACTTCATCTGCTGGGATGATTATTTACACTTTGATCTGCTGGTACAGGGGAATAAGAGAATCTGACCAAAAGAGAACATGCTAACTTCTGACAGAACAGTTCAGTTTACATCTCTTTCAATACTGTGTGACTAGTTTTAGCTTAGAAACCCAAATACTTTGATACTTTGATTGCAATATAAATCATCATCATTTATATTGTACACTTTATTTGCGTCTATAAAATGTTGCGCATTCTAATGATGATTTGACTGCAGGGAGTAGTTCACCTGCCAGTCACAGCTTTTCTGTTCCATTGCAGAAATATAAGGCATATCATGAAGACATTTTGCAAACTCTTTTCATTCACACTAATTTAAATGTGGTGCCCTATATAGTAAATAGGAATTGATTTTGGTCACAGAACAAGTATGAGTTCCAATGCCAGTTAGAATGATGATTTAGTATCTGGGAACATCCAAGAAACCATAATAAACATTCCCAATGTGGCCATTACATGTGCATATACAGGCCTTTCGCAAATTACTCAACAAACCCAGGGAGAATACATAAGTTAGCTTGAGCTGATCAAATCTTATTTCAGCAAAATTGACTGTGAAAATTGCAAAGGCTGCTTGTGCTCATGTCTGCCTGAAGTCAAGGAGCCATTGTTTCCCTAAACGATGGATTTCGATGGTAAATCTGCCCCCTTTGAATATTTGTAACTGAATAAGCCCTAGATTGACATGCAAAAATATTCATCATTTTAGCATGTCAGTCAGTTCACTGTGGTCTCATTTATTCGGAGTAATGATCAATATATAGGTATTGATTTGACAACGATGTAACATTGGTTGAAAATGTGAAATGTCAACTTCATCTGTTTACATACAGTTGCTTTTTGAAGTGGAACCCTTCAAAAGCCAAGTCCAGTCTTTGTGCTATCACAGAGCATTTTGATGCAAACCTACAAGCTTCTGTAGTCGGTCTCTATTGCTTTTGATTTGCTTGTGATCATGCTAACCCCCTTTTACTCATGACTTTTTCTTTTTTTTTTTTTTTTTCATTTTAGTTTGTTTCCGTCTGATCATTTGTTTTATTGGCTAACTTTCAGTTTGTCAGGCATTCATTGTGAATTGGCTGAATGTACCAGCTCAGTGGAGAGAGAGACGCTCAGATTCATGTTTCAGCCTCCGGTCACCAATTTACAAACAAGTAATAATTTTCCAATAAGGGGAACCATGTGATCACGCTGTGACAATGTAAATTATCCGATTCTACAAAAATTTAACTGAAAAAGAGGCATATCTGTAAGTCAACACTGCCCTTATTGACCCAGTAGCCCCTAACCACAACCTTCATCTAAAACCAATTATAACCATAATCCTGAAACGAAGCCTGAAGCCCCAAAAGCCCTGTGAAAAAGTGCAGACAAGACAAAATGTCCTCATGTGACAAAGTTAATCCACTTCCACCAAATCTGAAACTCTAATTAGACCTCGCAAAGACAGATGCATACAAGAGGTCGCACACACTGACACACACATACATACACACACACACCACATACTTTGTGTCTCTTGTATTCTGGTTACAACAGACTTTGCTGTCACACATGACTGCACCAACCCCCGCTGTGAACAAGCACACACACAGACACACACACACACGCACACACACACGCACACACACACACATGCTCATGCCCCTGTAGGTGCAATAGACTCACACCAT
>CAAKHG010050673.1:14995-29186 GCA_901007715.1 Dactylopterus volitans
TCGTATTGTTATGTTTCTCTGACGCCGTCTTTTTTTTTTTTGTGATTAAAAGTGTTCAAACATGTTAAAGATCAAAACATCAATTTTTCCTCTTCTTTTTACATTTTCAAAAATCAAACATTACAAGTCATACATAACAAACAAGACAATAAACAATATCAAACTCAAAATCACAAGACAAAATATAACGAGGACTAAAAACCAAAAAAGGGTGTAGAGGGGGGAACAGAACAACATTGTTTAAGGATCATTTGCCATGCACATCTTCAATACAAAGGAATTAAGCATACTCAATCTAGTGCGGTGGGAGGTTTTTTATGTAATCCAAAAAGGGCTGTCATATCTTGTAAAATGTTGTACTCTTTTTCCTCATCCAATAAGTTATTTTCTCCAGGGATATACAACTATTAATTTCAGAGATCCACATTTTAATTTGGAGGTGAGCATCTGATTTCCACTTTAATGCAATACACTTCTTAGCAATGGCTAACAAAGTTTGTGTGAGCTTTATAGCGTGGTTATTTTTTAAGAATGGAGTTATCAAAGTTCCCCAGTAAACAAATTTCTGGGTCTAGTGGAAAAACTACACCATCGATATGAGATGGTGTCACACACCCCCTGCCGAAACCCCTGTAGTTTACAGCACTGCCAGGTGGAATGTAGAAATGTTCTTTCATCCAAGGCACATCTAAAAGAATTGGGCGCTAATTTGGAATTGTATTTGTGCAGTTTGTGTGGGGTAATATAGAGCTGATGAAGAAAGTTAAATTGTATTCATCTATATCTTGATTTTAAAGTAGAGGCAACACCATCTCTGCACAAGTCACTAGATTATGACCATCCAGATTTTTACCGAAGGCTTTCTCCCATTTAAGTCAGAATCTGTCCATATTAGGTATCCATAAAGTCAACATAACCGCTCTATACACCCTAGAAATAGTTCTAAATAAAAGCTGGGTACTATAGCAGAGATGTTCAATGGGAGACAAAGCAGGTAAATCCCCCCAGCCTTTCTGGTTAACTCTAATGAAATCACGTAGTTGGAGATAACTGAAGAAATCTTTATTCGTCAAACCGTATTTTTGTTTTAACTGTTCAAGAGACATAAATATTCCTCCCTCATTATAGCAGTGCTCCAAGTGGCAAATGCCTTTCTACGACCATAAACTTAAGTTTCTATTCTGAAAAAGCATTGGTAGCAGTCTATTTTTCCTTAAAGAAGTTTTGGGGGAAAGAAATCCATCTTGTCTGAACAGCACACGGAGTTTGTTCCAAACTTCCGACTGAGTGGATAATTAGAGGGGTGTCTGTTGCAGTTTTGATTGTTTTTTCATTCCATTTATTCAGTAAACCTGTTCATGTCTTCTCATTTATCGCTGTTTTTTTCAATGTTGAACCATGAAGGGGGAAGGCCATCATCAAACATCTGTGCCAAGTATCTGGGTTGGGCAGCATAGTAATACAATTTAAAGTTTGGGAGTTTCAGTCCTCCTTCGTCATAGTTCAGTGTTAATCCGTCCACGCCGACCTGTTGAGTCTTATTAATGTTGTATTTTAGTTTTAGATTGACCAATTCTCTTTTCAAGTCTTAAGTTTTGGGCAATTTGAAAAGTTTTTCGTGTGTAAGGATTTCAAGGTCAAGGACATTGAGCTCAGCGCTGTGCTTCCCCTTCAGGTTTTTTGTATAAGACATGATTTGACCTCTCAGGCAGGCCTTTAATGCATCCCAGAAAATAAAACTATTAGGAGCAGAGGGTTTGTTTGTCAAGGTAAAAAAAATTATCTGTTCTCTGATGAATGTGCAGAATTCAGGTTGTTTTAAAAGGTTAGAGTTTAGTCCCCATCTGTATATTCCAGTTAACTTGTCGGAAATGGAGACGGATAGCACCAAAGGCGAATGATTGCTTAGTGATCTTGCAAGATATTCAGTGTCTAACACTCTATGAAATACCTAGTAGAGTAGAAATCAAAAATCAAAATCATCTCTTCATATCCTGTGGGTGCATCTATCTCCAAGCGTCAGTTAAGTTCAGGTCTCTTATAAAAGAAATGGTGGATTTGGCAGATTTAGTAGGAAGATCTATCATGAACTGTGTCTAAACAAAAGTTGAAATCCCCTCCCACCAAGAGCCATCCTGGTGCTTCTGGTAATCTGGAGAAAAACATTTTGAATAAATAAATGGTTGTCAAAATTGATGCACCCAATTTTCATTAAAGCCCAATATTCTGAATACATTTGTCTGTGTACCAAAACAAACCTACCTGATGGGTCAAATACAGTTTTAGTGACATTGAATGGGATATTGTTACTTATTAAAATTAGTGTTCCTCTCGACTTGGAACCAAAAGATGAGGCAAAAACTTGCCCTACCCATTTTTTTTTCAATTTTTTATGCTCAGTTTGTCAAATGTGTTTCTTGCAATTAAACAATGTCGGCTCTAAGTTTTTAGAGATCAGTATAAATGTTCTTCCTTTGTTACAAATTTCAATGGACTTAACAGAGGCTTGAGTAAGAATGAGTAGTAACCGGACAATTAATCCCCTTCAAGTAAATAAGATTATCAAGTAAAATGCTCTTATCAGCAAACATGCAGTGATCCCAATGACTCTCTAACAAAAAAACACCAATGTTACATAGAAAACACAAAAAACAATAAAGACCATAAACACCATCCTTCTCGATTGCTAGTCCGCTATCCTACATGAATAAATCATAGAGAAACTGGCTGCTCGCTCTTCTTTCCTCTTGAGCTCAGACTTAGCAAAACTTGCGAGCTCTCACAATATTACATAATAGTAGAAAACAAACACTGTTATACACTGCATAACGGAAAAAAAAGAAAAAAAAAACAGTCCCAAATGGGAGGCGACACACTTGGGCTCCGATGGATGGGTGGCTGAATGAGTACAGCCTATTTATTAGAAACAGTAAATACCTGATTAAGTAAAGTTTTGACCAGTTCAGAATGAACTTCCCACAGATTCACAACTATCAAGATACATGTAATAGAGAAATAATCGTGTAGGACTGGAAAATGTTAAGTATGGATCAACAGTCCCTCAGGGTGTAGCTCCACCCTCCTTAATTGCGTCAAACGCAACACGTTATTCCATCAGCAGGGGACAACTATAGCAGTCAAATAGGGGGGGGAAATAAAATAATAGTAAAAATAAAGCAGTGAGTACGAAGTCCGTAGCAAACACTTGCCTGTCAAGCCCCTGTGAGCTGTCACTCTTCTGCAAGTCAATCACATTTAAAAGGAGAATGATAGGCGCACTCACCGGTACACTTTTTTCTAAAAAATTAGAAAAAAGAATTAAGCGGCGGTTATCAAAAGTGTTGTTTACTCTAGCTTTTTTAGCAAGACTCAGGATTTTAATCTCTGTCCTGAAGTAGTCGGATCAGGACAGGTCTGGAAGGTTCGTTCGGTATGTGCTCGGGGTTGAGCGTCCTGCGGGCACGTTCAATTAACAGCGGCTCGCTGTGGTCCGCGCCCAGGATTGCCAGATGTCTAGTCTGTAAAAAACCTGACAGATCTTTGCCCTCTGTGCCTTCCTTTAGTCCCAGAACACGCACATTGTTTCGCCTGCTGTGGTTCTCAAGTTGATCAATCTTATTTTTTAAGAAAGTCATTGTCCATCTGTAGTTCCCTCGTCACTCTACTCAGCCCATCCACAGCGTCCTCGGTGCCACTGATAGCGTGCTCAACCTCGTTTATCGGCGTTAGCACGCCCTCGACGGTAGCATTCACCGCATCAATGGAAAGTTTGGAATTGTGCAGTTTTCGACTTGATTTTCTCAGAGAGAATTTTGTTTCCCTCCCGAATTTCCCTGATTCACGGCCAGCGGATTCCTGTTTGTCGCTGCCCATTTTAGCCTCGCGGTGGCTAATGTTCACTGTATGTTGGCTAGCAAGACACTCGTCCTTGTTTTGACCACCATTTTTATCTTTTGTTCTTTTCCTTGTCTTTGCTTGAAGGTCCATTCCTCATCAGTTGTATCTTAGATTAAATTGGCCAAGCTCCAAAATCCAATTTAGTGTAGTTTTTAAACAATCAAAAGAATATGTATGAGAGCTCTGGTCGGTCACCTCCGGTCAGCTCCCAGGCACCCGGGTTCCGCCACACCAGTTTTTCTCTTGCAATATCCAAATCTTTAAATCTACAGCTCACCGCTGACAAAATAGTAACAAACTATGAAGCAATGTTGGTTATCATAGCAGTTTTATTAGCAACACTGGTTGTCATGCAAGAGCTGTTTTGCATTCCTCTGTTTTTCCATTGGAAGTGCTCAACATCATAGCGTTTTATTCACAAAATAGCTTAACAGTAAAAGGAATTTCGAAACCCTGCTGAGCCTCTGTCAGAAATCACATCCTCACACTGCTACAAAATTTTATGAGGAATGGTTTAACATAAATTTACATGCTCAAAAACGTCTTTTCCATGACTAAATGGGAGGGTGGCATGCTGGCTTGATGCCACAGAGAGGGACAACATCACTACATACACTACTACAACGCAGCTCCCCGTGGATCCATAATACTTCTGAACATGTTGTCTCACATTAAGCCATTCTTAAAGGCCTCATGTCAAAGTGTTTTCCCCTCCGAGGAAATCAGACTGCAGATGATAATAGGACAGTTTTCATCCTAATCACGAAGAAATCACCAACAAGTTGTTTTAACTATCTCAAACAAATAACAATCTGTGGCTCTTGCATTAAGCCCATTCACTCAAATTGTTTGTTTGTTTTTTGTTTGTTTTTTTGCTCATTCTGATTTTAATTTACTGCTGAGAACTTACTCACAAAACAGGGTTGATTTGTCCTATTCCGAACAGTCAGATTTCAGCCCTCATTATTTTTTATTGACTTCTCTGCTTTTGACTGATTCAATAAAGTAAGAAACAATACTTCAAACAAGACACTGTAAAACAGGTTCCCTAAGTGAGATTTTTTTTTTATTTGATTTGAAGTGGTTCGATTTTTGTTTTATAACTACACCGAAGTTTCGCGAACATTTTTCTTTCTGGTCATCCAGGAATCTAAACCTGCTTTATTTCCATGATCTGTTGGCATTGTTGGTTCCAGTAGGGATGGGAACTGTCACCAGCAGTGACACTCATGCAAGGTTTGAAACAAGAAAATTCAGTTAACCGCCGGACAACCTTTCAGTATTTGTTTTTAGTTTAACAGCTCGATCAGGGCATTGCCAGGATTAAGCTTGATAACCGCATAACTAGCCAATTTTCAAGATGAAATCATTGCAGTTTCCGTCAGCATTGCCAGGTCAGTTGCTCACCGGGGAAAACAGAACATCAAACCTCAGTGTGACAGATTAGTGTAGATCTCTTCTGTTTCCATTCATCACCTGCTCACATTTCTTTGGTATGGAAATATGACAAACAGCAGTGGATGCAGGCCGTGCTGCTGAATTCAGCATGAGCGCCTCAGCAGAGATCAAACGCATCAAAAAGCTCCACTTACAGTACAACAGTCCAACAGGATCACAGCTGATGAAGTGAAATGCAAATACACAGTTTGCTTATGCAAATGAGGAGCAGAGTCGCCTGAGCAGGAACCCAGACACCATGTCAGACTTCACAGCCAGCTTTGCTCCAGAATGAGCTCCGATGTGAAACTGTGTGCGTGCATGTGTGTGTGTGTGCGTGCGTGTGCGCGTGCGTGTGCGTGATTGACAGTCCTGTTAAATCCTCTCTGTTGTATTTGCTGTTGTCAGTTTCTGTCTGCTGCTCTTCATTATGAACTGCTGCTCCCAACTCGTCTGTGACACTCTCTAAAAGCTACCTGGAGCTTTTCATGAATGTTCTGTGATCATAAAATGATGAAATGCTGCTTTCTACATTCAGTCAAAGGGTCACCATGTTAATGGTTAAGAGTGAGAGGTCTCTCATATCTGAGAAAACTTGTCCATTTGTTTTCAGCTTTCCCTGTGACTGAATCTGTACCATTCTTTCTGCCTCTCTACCCTTCATCCTCAAACCACTCCTGAACCCTTCTCCTTCCTTGTTTTGTAATATGATTTATTCTTCGTTAATTTGATTCATATACCTTTTGTCAACCTGTCTTGCTTCCCTTGCTTCGCTCTCTCCCACCTTTACTCCTAAAAATTCAACCATCAACTTCTTTCACAATCTGTTTCTCTGCCACATCCATCACTCTATCTCATTCTTGCCTCTGTCGCTCCTTATCTTTCTTTTTCCTCATTCCAAACCCTGTTTCCCTTTCCTCACCGCCGCATCCTACCTTCCTTCTCCTCCCTCAATGTTTCCTCCTGGCCACGTTCTCCTTTTACCATCCAACCACCACTTTATCCCAACCCTTCCTTCTCCAGCCAAGACCCAGGATGGCATCGCCCTGGAAATCCAGCCGCTGAAGAGCGAGGAAGCCGCTGAGTCCGAGGAAAAGGAGGAGAAGGAGGAGGTCAAAGCAGTGAAGAAGGTTAATGTGACCAAGAAGGAGAAGTCAGTGCTGCAGGGCAAACTAACCAGACTGGCTGTGCAGATCGGGAAGGCAGGTGAGGGACATGCAAGGACACACACACGCACACACACACACACACACACACACACACACACGCGCGCGCACACACGCACGCACGTACACACACACGCACACACACACACGCACGTACACACGCACGTACACACATACACACACACACACACACATCTCACACACACACACACACACACACACACACACACACACACACACACACACACACACACACACACACACACACACACACACACACACACACACACACACACACACACACACACACACACACACACACACACACAAACACCCCTAACCTTAACCTCAAACCAGGTCTTCACCCAGAATTATTTTCATTAAGATGGCTTTTTTCCAGAATTCTACAAAAGTGTTGCCCTTCCTTTAATAGCACACAAAGTGATGAGGCAATAACAAAGAGGCTGAGGGCTGGAATGCACTCAATTTTATTGGATACATGTTTTATTAGGAACATGATTCATCTCAGAATTGAAGGCACTCTCAGTGTCATTTCAATTGACCTTAATACACTGAGGGGCTTTCAGGACAGAATGGGATGGGAGGGTGAGGTGTTGGCCTAACTGGCCTAAATAATAAACGGAAATAGAATTTGGGTTAAAACACTTCGACAAAAGGTGACTGACGCGAGGAAATAAGATACTCAGCTCTGTATTTGGCTTTCAGGGTTTTTGTAGCTTTCATAGTTTGAATCTCTGTGGTTCCTGCATTCCCGTTTGTACATTTAGGGATCTTTTAGGGATTTTGCTCTCAATATTAAGTTACTGCTGATGATGAGAGTACATAAATAAAAGAAATTAAGGTGTACATTTATTGTGAAGCATTTATTGGAGGAGACATGCACATCCACTATTTTTTACAGCTGCCCATTCATTTTTCCCACGTGCATTCTCCTTTATGTCGTAGTTTCGAAGTTTAGGCATGAGGAGTGTGGGATGGTTCGGGGCCACATCAAGGCCCCACCAGCCTGATGCTTAATGTGCATAATCGGTTAAAAGGAACACCTGGGAGCAGGTATCCATCTCGTAACGGAAACACAAATCCCTGCCATGCTGAAGTCCAAGCCAAGCCAAGCTAGCACGTGCATGGAAAGAAAGGTTTCGACTGCAAAGCAGTCTGTAAATGTTTTAAATACACTGAATCACCAAATCTTTTGCAATCCTCACTTTGTGTCCTCTGAATTTCATTTCATCGATTTATTTCATCAGCACCAAGCCAGCTGCTTTGACAAAGACTTTTTAAAAACAGAGGAGACACCAATTCTGGGAATATTTCTTTTTTTCCCCCATTCTGTTTTGCTTAATGATATCCTCAATTTGCCTGACATCAGATTTCCATCTTCTCCCTGACATTGCCTCCACTCTAACCAATTCCCCTCAGGGAGGTGGTTGTTCATTTTTTTGGGCTTCTATCCAGCCAGGAGAGCTTAATGCCAATTTGTGAATTACTTCATGCTGTGTGTTAGAAAAGTAAATGAGAGGCAGTGGCGCCTTCAATAGCTTCTTCCACCTCACAACTCTATGTCCTTGAATGCCCCACAAATACGTGACAAAGCATCCTTGCTGCAAAGACAAGGACCCCCCAACGCCACCCCACACACAGCCCTACCTCCCCAAAAAAGCTGTCTGTTTCAATAGATAAACCTGTAGCTTGTGTCAAATAAATCACTGTTCCACGTTTCATGCTGAGATAACAACAGTGGTCCTCTGGAGAGATGGCGTCCTTTGTTGTACCCATGGTATAAATGAAATAGACTTGACCTGCTTGTGTTATAAATCTGTTCACTCTGATCCCCAGGTCTGATCATGTCAGCTTTGACCGTCATCATCCTCATCCTCTACTTTGTGATTCACACCTTTGGGATCCAGGGTCGCACCTGGGTGGCCGAGTGCACCCCGATCTACATACAGTACTTTGTCAAGTTCTTCATCATCGGCGTGACTGTGCTGGTGGTGGCTGTCCCTGAAGGGCTGCCACTTGCTGTCACCATCTCTTTGGCCTATTCTGTGAAAGTAAGAAGCGCGGGGGACTAAGGGGATTATATGAAAATTTATGTTTCCTTGGTGGGGGTTAACACTTCACTAAATTTGCATAAACTGCTGTATGTACAGAAGCAAACATCAAGCTAACTTCCTCCTCCACCCCCTAGAAAATGATGAAGGACAACAACCTGGTGCGTCACTTAGATGCCTGCGAGACTATGGGCAACGCCACAGCCATCTGCTCCGACAAGACAGGCACGCTGACCATGAACCGCATGACAGTGGTGCAGGCGTACATCGGCGACACGCATTACAGAACTGTCCCTGAATCTGACGTCATCAAACCAGAGACTCTAGAATTATTGGTCAACAGTATCTCCATTAACTCAGCGTACACCACCAAGATCCTGGTAAGACGGTCAACATCACACCTCCTCTCAGGTTTGGAGTGTAATCATTTGAAAAGAGAAGGCTTTTATTCAGCTGAGTCAATCGTTCCATGATTCCATTCAAAATAAGTTGAATTTCAGAAACCTGCCTTAAAGTAAACCTGTCAAACAAGATCAGTATTAGAGCAAGTAAAGTTCTCAGTATCCAAGTTTATTAAAACTAACAGCAAACAGTCTAGTGAGGTCGAGCAGAAAGAGCAGAGTCCAGAAAGGTGTAATCATCATACATGTTTGTCAGCGAAGGCAACCAGATAGTTGTCCAAAAAAGATAAAACTCACAAGAAAACAAGGAATAAATCCAGGAAACTCAGAGCACTGGGAAAATATGGGATGGCCAAAGATCAACAGCTAAGGACATCAACAGATTGGTAATCAAGCAACCAGAAATAGAGCATACAGCATTGTAATGTGTATACACACTGGACTAATTAACAAATAGTGAGAACGATTTGGGTTTGGCTGACATTCACAGAAGCATGAAAGTAAAGCGGGCAAAACCCAAGAGGACTCAACTGCAAAATAAAAAAGGAAATGACAACTGAAATGTCCAAAGCAGACAGTGCAGGGTAGCATTTAAAAAAACATAATTATAACGTTACAAACCTTTTCCAATGTTTGGCCCTGCTTTCTATCTGAGAATGGGAGGAAAACAAAAATATACTAAGTTTAAGAAATTGTGTCTTACTTATTAAATTGGCTGAATTAATTTTTCATTAAAAATCCAGTCACATCCATTTCAGGGCTTAGGTTCGGAACATCCCAGAATGCAAGTAGTCCAGAAAACATTGGAATAACATGGTACTGTTGGCAAGTCAGCTCCAGCTTAGTGGATGTTGTAAAAAAAAAAAAAAAAAAAAAAAAAAAAGCTTAATAGCTTAATCCAAATAGTGTCCTTAGAGTGCTTTTACAGTTAACCTGCTCAAGCTGGTTAAAATTGTCAGTCAGTGGAACCCTGGTGCTGACCAAGCAACTGTTATGTAGACTGTATAAAAAGGTGGGTCTTGGTCCGCTGTCATCCGGACCTGTTATGGTTGGTTTAGGGGGAGATGCTGATCGAACCTTGATCCTGACCCGACTGCAGAATCATCGTATGTGATATACAGTATCTTGTATGCAACAATTGCACTTGTCACAGTTCAGGAGGATTAATGGATTAATTAATTCACACCTTCTCCTAAGTGCCTTCGATGACTTCAGTACATCAGCACATTCATTTCCAGCAGCAGTTGCACCTCAATTTCAAACTATATTTCTGCTTAAAGCGATAAAAGCAAACTGTGTAAAGGAGGAAGACCTGGACCAAGGCCACCCTGTGTAGTTGTCTGCCCATTGTCTTTGGAGCCACTGCTAGGACTCAGCTAGCTCCACGACTAGGTCTCTTTGTTTAGCTTTGGTATTTTTTTTTTTTTCCCATAAGCAAATTCTGACCAATTAGAGGGCATTTTCCTCACACACTTTTGGTCCACCTCTAAATTCCCTGTATAAACAAA
The DNA here is from genome assembly GCA_901007715.1 of Dactylopterus volitans. NCBI lineage: Eukaryota > Metazoa > Chordata > Actinopteri > Syngnathiformes > Dactylopteridae > Dactylopterus > Dactylopterus volitans. Next base: position 25,477 of record CAAKHG010050673.1, read on the forward strand.
CTTGAGGCAATAATGCAACCATATAAAGAAATTGGTCCTTTATTTGAACGACAACAAATAATCTATAGGTGTGAAAATGCCCTCTGCCTCACAAGTGTTTACATGCAGAACTGGTTTTGGTGTTCCTGAAACCCTGTAATGACAATTTTGAGCTTGGGTGTTCATAACCAAATCGTTTGTCCTTTCAGCCTCCAGAGAAAGAAGGCGGCCTGCCCCGTCATGTGGGCAACAAGACTGAGTGTGCCCTGCTGGGCTTGGTATTGGAGCTTAAGAGGGACTACCAGCCAATCAGAGAAGAGATCCCTGAAGAGAAACTCTACAAGGTTTACACTTTCAACTCCTCCCGTAAGTCCATGAGCACGGTGCTGAAGAACGCGGATGGAAGCTTCCGTATGTACAGCAAGGGAGCATCAGAGATCATCCTCAGGAAGTAAGGAAATCAAATACATCATAAATCAACCAGCAATACTGATAAATATTTGTCTGCCTCAGGGGAGAAGGGTTGATGGATCGATGCATAGAAGGATATATGGATAAACAAATAGCATCTGTCTGTTAATGTCTGCCTTCCGATCTCCTCCCCCACACTCTTCTCTCTCTCTTTCCCTCCCCTCTCTCAGATGCTCCCGTATCCTGGACGCCCACGGTCAGCCTCGCATCTTCAAGCCAAAGGACCGTGATGAGATGGTGCGTAAGGTGATTGAGCCGATGGCATGTGATGGGCTAAGAACCATCTGCGTGGCCTTCAGGGAATTCCCTGCCGAGGCAGGAGAGCCGGACTGGGACAGCGAGAATGACATCCTGAACGAGCTCACTTGCATCGCTGTGGTCGGTATCGAGGACCCCGTCAGGCCTGAGGTAGAGTGTACAGCATCCGCCTGATGCCTGCATTAAAGCACTTCCCGTGGAGTGGATGGGCTACATAAAAGACAAGCTCTTCATTTTTGGAAAGTAGGGTCAATAATTGCAAATTTAAAAAAATGTGAATATTTATTATTACAGATCATATTTCAACTGTTCACCACAGTTTTCAGCAGTCGAAATGAAAGTGGATGTCCACGTTGCATACACTTGATAGGTTTGATATTATCAAAAACAGTGTTAGAATACACTCCCAAATCTCAGTTAGAGACAGGATATGCATAAGAAAGAACCCGGCGTATTTCCAGTCAGTTCTGACTGATAGTGAGGACACCAGAGAGTAAGACTAGACTAAGTGTAAAAATTATTTATGTTGTCTTTTTTTTTTTTAGTCGTGACTGCTGTGTTTGCATGAGGGCCCACATTCATTCACTCAGCAGAGCGGCGGCTTCTGGCAGACAGAAATTTGAGCCGACATTTGAGCTCGTTAATTGCAACAGAACCACCACGAGTGGATGCTGCGTGAGCGGTTTATCAAACACCTGTTGAACAAAGATAATATAAACTGAGCTCTAGCCTATGCTGCGGTCACATAGGACCAAACTGTTACATGAAATACATAAGCAAATTAGTCTCCATAGCTCTTGAGTGTATTTAGCCAAAAGCCTTAATATTTTGGGGAAATCTTGTGCTTTGAGGTTGACGGTTTAAGTTTATTCAAACAAACTAGCTTTTACGACTTGAGGCCTGACCACATCAAGTAAAAGGATGCTTAGTCTACCTTATAGCTTTGCCACTCGAATGATGCAATAATCAATGAAAGATGTCGCAGTGCGCCATATTTCTATTTGAGTAGAGCGGAGGGATCCCAGGGGAGAAATGAGTTAGGATCTCCAGAAAGTCGGCTTCATGCTGACACAACCCCATTATTGGAAATCGTTTTATGACCTGATGCTGCAGTTCATCAATCATCTTTGGCACGCCATTGCCACAGACAAATACAATTCAGGTGTGATATTTTTTCACACAACTGGTTATAACTTGTCTATCTGGGGTGGCTGTAGTTCTAATGACCAAAAGACCTGTGAAACAGCTATATAGTCATCCGTGTCTTGAACAATATAAATGCATTTTAATTATCAGTGTGTCATTTCCACTCTGTCACATGAGAGGCTGAAAATCCCAGTGCGTCAGAGAAGATCTGATGTGAGATATACTGTATATTCACATAACTTCCCATTTGCCAAACATAGGTGCGACAAATTGTAAAAAAAACAAAACAAAAAAAAGATTCTACAATGCTGCCAATGCTCGTTCAGATGAAACAACTTGTCATTCCAAATGGAACCAGTTTTCTTAATTCCTCTTTTCTTGATTTACAATTGTCCCTTGTGAGATATAAGTAGTAGTAGTAGTAGTAGTAGTAGTAGTAGTAGTAGTGGTAGTAATAATCGAGACTAATAAGAAGGCAACCCTGATTGTTTCGATCTGTTGTTAATGTGCAGCAAGAAAGGCAGTTAGAGAATCTGGCAGTCAGACTCATGCTTGTTCCATCCACTCCCTGCCTGATTGTTCTCTGGCCACTCGGTGTCTTTACAGTGTCAACTTCTTGTAATTCATAAATTGGAGTAACAGTAAACATTCATAGGCAATATCCTGTGCCTGTGGACTCTTATCTACAGTATATTGCAACATCTAGTTTGCTCGGTTTATGATATCTAAACCAGTCAGATTTCAGTCTAAAGTTTGGCTTGGTTTAAAAAGGCCGGAGTCACTGAAGTTCAGTTTATCCCTGAAAAAACATGAGAACATTACAGCAGAGCGTGTACTGTATAATTTGATGATCTGCTGATCACATTTTAATATTTGCGTTACATGTCACATGCGTTTGGTAGAAACGTTCTGTTCAGGGGTCCAGAAACTATAAATAAACCACATTTTCCTGAAGACTGAAGTGAGTCCTGTTCAGGTGTGTCAGGTCCAGAAACCTTGAAATGTTAAATGATGCCTATAATGAAGCTTTATAAACGTACATTGCTGCTGCCTGCTGCTTTAATGTCAGAGCTCAAAGATCACAGACGGATGGAAATAAGTGGAGAGCAGCAGGAGTCAGTCAGTGGCTCAACGATCATCTCTACAGGATCTAAAGTGCGTTTTAACTTTTAGACACTGAATGATGTTTGCTAATTAGTCCCCTCATATTCTGAATATATATTTCAAACTATGACCTGACAGCATGTCGTCGGCACTTTAATTATATAATTGACTAATTTCACCATCGAAGGACAGAGCCTTTGCATAACCACCAGCACTGGAACAATAACATCTCTCAGTCTAATGACCCTGCTTGCCCAAGCAATTAGTAGTGACAACACACATTTTCCACTGTGCAGCTGAGATGTAACTTTGCACCTTAGTATCGCCTTACCTCACAGCTGGGCGTGGTCACAAGTACAGCAGGCCAAAGACAAAGGTTCAACAGGCGTATACCTGAGAACCCACCCAGAGGCCACTGCAGCTCTGTGTCTCTAGAACCCTGCCTGGACTGAGTGTTGGACTGTTAATGTTTCAGTTCTTGTCCTGTGAACCCTGCTCATGCCCCTGCTGTCTCCACCTGCCAACTCCAAATATGTAGCTCTTCGTCGTGTTAATACTATGATTCCCAACCATTTCTGTTGTGCCCCCCTTTTTGTAGACACCCCCATAATAACACACACACACATCTCCACACACCTACACAGACATGCATCCACATAAACACACTTTCATGCATTGCTTTAAGCATCGCTGACATTTGCTATGAGGGGGGGGGACCCAGGTCATTGATCTGGTGTTTACCTGAACTGCTG
>CAAKHG010050679.1:0-10339 GCA_901007715.1 Dactylopterus volitans
GACTCTGAGAGGAGCAGCAGCATCATCACCATCATCATCATCAGCAGCAGCACACACACGCACACACCCAAATATTAGAGTGGACAACTTTCACAAGGCGTTTTCTGCAGCCAGAGGTAATGATCATGGTAATAACAGAAAACCAGACATAGAGGAATCTGCAGAAAAGACAGTTAGAAATGAGCTTTCTTGCTAATGGACACAAAAAAACAAAGGACTGTAAAATCACAAATGATTACAGTTTCTTAGTTATCGCTATCATTTATCACACTAACCCGAGCACGTGCTAGTTTGCGATGCATCCCAAACGCATCCCAAACATCCCTGCATCCAAGTTACATCAAGCAAACCCTAAAATATAACAGAAACCATTCACTGTATAAAAGACAGATGTACAGCATCATGTAGGTTTTATCTTATTTAATGATTTCATCTCCATTTGGTAGTGACATAATGCCAGTGTAGATATGCTAATATCATACCATGCCATATCCCACCATGTCATACCATACGATACCATAGGTAACATTCGCAAGTCTTGGTATTATGCCATTGACTTGTCTTGGCATCTGTTGATAACTTCTGCTGGTCTTGGCATCTCAGTTACAAATTCCATCTATTCATTAAATTTGCCCTGTTTTCAGATGCAGGCATGACATCACCAATGAGATGATGTCAAACATGACACACAAGAAGAGTAAAAAAGGACAAGAAACATACACAAAGCTGCTATAAATTAGACCTGGGGCTGCTCGCAATATGAAAGGAGTTTTACTTATTTTTAGCTGGTTTGCTTGAATGCCTACATATACACACTACTTTTGGTGTAAACATAAACATAAGAAAACTACCTTTACTACTTGATTTCCTACCTCAGCAAAAAATTTTCTAATGTGTTTAAGGTCACGTTGACTATTGAGCCTCACCGCCACAGGACTGAGGACCCCTTCAATGACAAAAGGCTGATGAACTGTTGTGTGTTTATGAAACCCAGTGTATGCAAAAAAAAAATAGGAAGAATAAATATCTGTTGATCAGAAAATAAAGATGATGCCATTTAAGGAAATGCTTGAAGAATATGGTAACACCCACAAGATATTGCTATATCATGTCTGCTGAATAGACTCTTGATGGCGTAAAATCTGCTAATGAGAGAACCTTCAAACCTGACTGTTTTGAATTAGAACCTTTCATGTAAAGAGGAAAATCTTACTTTTAAAGGAAGAATAAGCTTGAAAACTCCATCTGTCTGAATAATGACTGGAAAAAGAGCTTGTTTTAGAATATAAGAAGTCGTTTTAGGGGTAATAGTGACCCCCGATACGAGAGGAAAAGTCTTGGTCCTTGAAAGCGGGAAGCAAAATAAGAGCAAACCTTCATAAAAGGTAAGTCGTCTGACAGGGAGCATGCTAGAAGAGTTATTCCCGTTGATGGGTGATAAAAATAAGTGTTTTTTCTAGGGATAAAATAGATATTTAGCAAGGATTTTCAGATGAGTTTGCCAAACTATTGTATTATTTGCATTGATTTTGACTGGGTTGTCTTAGCGGGTGACTTCAGCATTCATGTCAATAATCTCAAAGATAGATGTGCTACTGAACTTTTGAGCATTCTGGGTAATTTCCCTGCATGTAACACATTCAACACATAACAAAGGGCATTTATTAGATTTGGTTATTTCCAAAGGGCTTAAGATCTCCGAGGTTGTGGTGACGGACATTGTTCTTTCTGATCATTACTGTGTCTCATTTAAAATAACCACACCTGCTAATTTTAACAAAAGTGAAACCGATGTCATCCAAAAGCATTATATTAATGATAACACCTGTGCAGTCTTCACTCAGTCTTTTACACCATCACCAACACTGCCCTCAGCTTCAATTGATAACCTTGTAAATAGTTTCAGTTCCAAAGTTATGAATATCATTGAATCCATTGCCCTTATTAGGACCAGGATCCTTGGAGGAACACTGCACTGGTCAAAGACCAGAAAAGAGTCTGCAGACAGGTAGAGTGCCGGTGGTGAAAAACCAAACTCCAGGTTCATTATGAGATTTACAAAAACAGTCTCTATCTATAACTCTATCTATAACCATGAACTGAAGAAGACAAGGCAAGAATTCATTTCAGAGATCATTAACAGAAACTGTAATAATGCCCATACTTTGTTTTCTGTTATGGATGGACAAACCCCACAACACCAGTCCCTCCAGAATTGCTTTCTTACAAGTCATACAATGATTTTGCAGCCTTTTTCACAGATAAAATTTCAAGGATAGATACAAACAAGTTTGCAGCTCCAGCTCAGGAAAAGTTAAAACTCCACTTGTGCCTTCTTGTTCTCCAGTTAATCTGGCACATTTTGACCTTCTAGATCATAGAGCTCTGATGGAAACTGACAGAAACATGCTGCCTTGATATCTTGCCAACAAACTTTTAAAAAAAATAGTTTTAATTGTATAGCTCCAGGTGTGTTGGAAATATTAATAAAAAAACATCTTCAGTTCAGTCAGTTTCCTAAAGCCTGGAAAATTGCAGTAATAAAACCTGGATGAAAAAAGACTAATCTCTTTAATGCATTTCAGTCTGGATTTCATCCACACCACAGCACCGAGACTGTAGTTACACCTTCCGGTTTCTTGGCGTCCTCATCTCCGACAACATCTCTTGGTCTGGGAACGTCACTGAAATCACCAAAAAGGCTCAGCAGCGGCTGCACTTCCTGAGAGTCCTCAGGAGATACAACCTGGACTCCAACCTGCTGCTGACCTTTTACCGTTCATCCATCGAGAGCCTGCTGACGTACTGTATTACAGTATGGTACGGCAGCTGCACCGCTGCAGACAGGGAGAGGCTCCAGAGGGTGGTGAAAGCAGCACAGAGGATCATCGGCTACCCTCTGCCCTCCCTGACGGACATTTACACGTCCCGCTGCCTCAGCAGAGCCACCAACATTATCAAGGACAGTTCCAACCCCAGCTCTGACCTGTTTGACCTGTTGCCCTCAGGAAGATGCTACAGGATCATCAGGTCCAAAACGAACAGACTGAAAAACAGTTTTTTCCCCCAAAGCCATAACCACCCTGAACTCAAAAAGAGGCTGACTTCACAGTCTAGCACCTCTGGGTATACAGGTGTTTACATAATTGTCTATGTGCAGTTATCTTACTCTCGCATATCCATTCAACATGGGTACATAATGTTTACATATCTGGACAATCTGTGCAATATTCTACCATAAGCATAAGTGTCTGTATATAGTATCATATTTATCACTCCTGCAATTAACACATAGCATATTGAACATAAAACCGTTCTCAGGACTCGACTGTGCACTGTTTGCACTATTTTCTTGTATAGTTTTTACACTGAAACTGAAGCTGCTTTTAATCTCATCGTACCTGTGTATAGTGACAATAAAAGGCACTCTATTATCTTGCTCAGATTATGGAGTATCATGGAGATTATGGAGTACCATAATATTTCTTATCATATGTATGCTGATGACAAACAACTTTATATTTCGGTGTCATCACATGATTACAGTCCCTGACTCTCACTGAGTAAGTGTATTCATCTAGTCATTAAGTTGATGTGCCAGAATTTTCTTCAGCTTAATGCAGATAACAGAGAAGGGATTGTTTTTGGCCCAAAAAATTAAAATTCAAAAATCAGTGCTCAACTTACCTCCATGTAACTGACAACAACAGATAAAGCCAGAAATCTTGGTGTAATTATTGACTCACTTGGATTTAAACAACCATTTAAAGCTCATTACCAAATCAGCTTATTACCACCTGAAAAAATATAGCCAGAATTAAGGGTTTTTTGTCAAAAGGAGGGATGGAAAAGTTGTTCATGCATTTATTTTCAGTAGAGCAGACTAGTGTAATGGTGTTGTTACTGGCCTGAACAAAAAAACCATTAAACAACTACAGGTGATCCAAAATGCTGCTGCAAGAATCCTTACAAACACCAGGAAAATGGACCATATTACGCCAGTCCTCAGATCACTAGACTGGCTTCCTGCGAGTCAAAGGATAGACTTTAAAATCTTATTGTTGGTCTACAAAGCACTAAATGATCTACTACCAAAATATATTCTTTACTTATTAACTCCATATGAAGTATCCAGACCCCTTAGGTCGACTGTGTTCCCAGAATGAGAACCAAACTAAGTGAAGCAGCTTTCAGTTATTATGCACCACACCTGTGGTACAATCTCCCTGCACACCTCAGGTCTGCACCAACTGTTTATTCATTTAAATCAGGCTTGAAAATGTTATTATTGGCTGCAGCTTTTACTTAGATTCAATATTATCACTTTAATGACTTTAAATTATTGTCTTTTAATGGTGTCTGCTTTACCAAGCTTTTAAATATATTTTCCTTTTTATAATAATGATTTTAATCATTCTAATTCACACTTTATTTTTCCTTGAAATGTATTTTCAATTTACGTTGAATGTAATCTTTTGCTTCTGTAAAGCATTTTGATTTGCCAGGCGTATGAATTGTGCTATACAAATAAATATGCCTTGCCTCCGAGATCTGAACCAGATGGTAGGCATTGCAGAGCTTGAGTTTGGTAAAAACAGTCACCTCATGGAGCAGCTCGAATGCAGAGGAGGTGAGAGGAAGGGGGCAGTGGCTCTATATGATAATGTCTGTGAGGCCACGGTAGTCAATGCAGGGCCTCAAAGTCGTATCCATCTTCTCCACAAAGAAAAACCTCCACCCTGCAGAAGAGGAGGAAGGGCAGATAATGCTAATGGCCAAAGATTAATTGCTATAGATATCCATCACCTCTCTCTCCTACTCCTTTTCCACCAAACTGAATCTAGTGCGAGTTCGGAGCTGGAGCATAACTTGGAACCAGTTCTTTGCTTTTCGACCGCCTAAGCTCCTGGCTCTCAAAACTGGTTCCAGGCAAGCACCAACACCTCTGGGGGTCTAGTGCAAGAACAGATAGGTCATGGGGTGGGTGTGGGGTTTACTGATGGCGCTTCGGCGTCCTCGCGCTATTTTTAAAACAAAAACTAAGCTAGTTGTGTGTGGAGCGAAATATGGACACCAAAGCCAAACAGCAGTGGACTGAGGAGACCCAGCGCTTCCTGGCACCGCGGTCTTCTTCCGAAGTTCAAAGAAAGTTGGAGGGAGCGTGCAGAACGAACCTGAGACATAGTGCGAGATGGCTGCTGCAAGGTACAAGCAGACCATCGAGCAGCTGCCCAACAAGCTAAAGAAGCTTCAAAAAGAACGCAGAGACCACAGATGGAAGAGAAACCCATCAGCAGTGGTCGAACACCAAGAAGTCCACATTTCACTGTGTTGCACAACATTCTAGGGGACCGACTAGCGAACCTAACAATTGGGGTCCCGAACTCGGCCACAGCTTCGGTCATGTTCGCAGCAACACAGTGTAGTGAACATTAGTTAATGCGCGTTTTTTGTTTACAGAGCGAACGCACATGGACGCGGCACCGCAAACACCACTGGCCTCCAGCCCACCGTCAACGTCCTGCAGCGAGTCGTCAGCGCCCACCTTCTCATCTTTGGGCCTCTCATCAGATCAGATCTGGTAAGATTGGTGCAGACCATGACCCAGTAACACCAAAGAGGAGACCAGAACCGCACTGCACACCCATCCGAGATTCTGTGTTAAATAATCTCTAAACACATCCCCCAAACCCTGTAGTCCATCCGATATCAAAAGAAGAAAAGTTTGTCCTGCATTTTTCTCGATTTTTTATTTACTAATGCCACCTACAGTAACTAGATATACTTTCCTGCACTGTTAAAAGTTTATGTATGTTAACTTGTTGTGCTTTTACACAGGACTGATGGGCCGGATGGTGACGTGCCGGAGGAGCTCACACTGACATTACTTTTTTTGCAATTTTTAATAAAAACATGTCAGTGAAGAAGTTTGTCTTCTATGTATGTTTGTATAACTATTTGTCAGTTTGTATAACTGTTATGTAATCGACACAAGCATAGCTGAAGCTAAGTTACAAAGCTAGAGGCTGTGGCTAACAACTGAATCCAAATATCTTTGACAATTACCTGTCTCCTCAGGTGAAATTGGCTTTTGACATGATTACGTTAAACACGGAGACGATGACAGCTTACGCTTCTTTGTTTTCTGGCGTTTGGTAACAACGTAATGACGCATTATCGCCACAAACTGGTAAACTGGTGGCGCTCTGACGTACTCATGTTTTACAGTGATGTAATGATGTGGCTCTGAATTGGCTCCTTGCCAGTGGAAAAGTGTACTTGTTCTTTGAAAGCACGGGACTAGAACGAGCTCTGAACTAGCACTGGAACCAGTTTGGTGGAAAAGTGGTGTCAGGGGCAGACAAGGGGTACAGACATTCCTTAGGAGGAGACATGCCTGGTTGCAGGTCAATGGCAAAGTCATACAGACAATGAGGAGATAGGGACGTGGCCTTGGCCTTACTGAATACCTCCCTGAAGTCGACACATCAAGGACAGAACTGGCTGAAGCCAAATGCAGAGGTGTGGGTGGGTGCTTGAGACATACCTGTTGACAAGAAGGCATCCACCCAAGGATGGCACCAGTCCTTGAGTCAATGTGCCACCAGTTTCTTTGAAGCATAGGGTACCCAAAGATCAAAGGGATGTGAGGTGACTGGAGGATGTGAAACTAGATTGTCTCATGATTTCCTGACAGGAGCATGTGGATTGGAGTAGTCTGATGACAGATGGTCCTCACACGATGGCCCTCAAGGGCATTGTGAGGAAGTGGGTGAGAGAGAGGAACCCGGCCCAACTCCAGTTGGCAGGTGAGAACCTCATTGATGATGCTGGCATCAGCTCCAGAGCCGATGAAAGTGGCCAGGACATAGGCATCATTAGGGAGGAGAAGCTTGACTTGGAATAAGGGTCTTTGGTAAGAAGGTTGCATGGAGGTATAGCTCACCAGAACTTCCTCTTTTCCTGGTGTTCCCTGTCTTTTAATGGACAGCAGGAGACAAAATGGCCAGCCTGGCCACAGTAAAGTCAGAGGCTGGCCTGTCAGCGATGCTCTCGTTCCCCCTGGGTGAGGCTGGTGCGACCCAGGTGCATGGGTTCAGAACCCACTGACTGAGAACCTGCTGAGGCATTTGAGCTGGGGACCGAAGAGTTTCCCGGTCGGTGGCCTAGAGTTTGGCAGGCTCAAGTACCTTGACTCTTCTCCTATCTCCAAGCCTGGATCTGAATATCCACTCTGGTTGCTAGCTCAATCGACCCGTTAAACATGGACGGGAGATCATACAACATGAAATCATCCTTCACGTAATCTGCCTGATCGTGGAGAAATGCATTGCAGAGTGCTGAGGAATTCCAATCACTTTGACAGCTCTGGAATGAAAATTCTTGGAGAAGTCTGCCACTGTCTAGTTCCCCTGACGCATGCTCATCAAACCCTGTGCACCACAACCGCCCATACTGAAAACCTTGTTGAGCTCATTGGGGAATGACTGAAGTTAAGTGGGAGTCCATCTCTCCCATTCAGCGGTTCCCCTGAGGCGTATCTTCCCAATCAGATGGTTAATGGTGAACGCTTTCTTGTCTTGTTCAGAGGCAAATGCGTGAGGTTGCAGGTGAAACAAAGACAAGCAATTTGTAAGAAAGGGATCACAAGTTTCAGGATCCCCAGCATAACATTCTAGGCAAAGAGGGTGCAGGAGCCAGAGGTGCTGGAGGAGGAGTTAGGCACCTAGCTGGGTTAAGGCAGCTGGTAGCTGCTGCATTTAGGGTGTTAATGCCATAATTGACTGTGCTTGGGCATCAACTGATTTGCCTTACTTTGGCCGTGATGGTAGCCATAATTGCTTCATGCTGCTGGAGGAAGTACTCAATTCTCTCAAAGTTGGCCTGTTGTGATGAGGTGTGTGCTGGGTGCATAACTGACTAGATTGCACTGTGACAGATGGAGATAAAACCCAGTGGCAGCACAAAGACACGACAGGGAGATTTGGTAAAGACATTTAGTACTTGAGGCAGTCACGGACAGGCAGACAGAAACCAGGAGGTGTAGAGGCAGAACTCATGGTTGTGGAAGAAGGCTGAGGCATTTGCCGGGGCAGAAATGATGTGGGAAGATCTGGGACAGGCAGTCCAAAAAGTAACTGCTGCTCGGTAAGATGCTGTGAGATCGCGAGACCGAGTGAATTACAACATGGCGGCATAGCGCTGCAATAACAAGCCATTTTCCAGAAGTATTTCATCGGACCCCCCAGACTTGCACAGCCAATAACTCGTGTGATTTACAATTGGAAAAAACAAAAAACAAAACATCGCCAGCATGGAAGACCTGGAAAGCCTCATTGACACTTATGATCAGCGGTGTGTCATGGCGCTTCCAACCCTCAACCAGGCCAAGACACAGAAGGCCGACTCCTCCATGGATACTCAAGGACCTCATTACCGCTGAGGTCTCTGTCCTGGAATCAATAAATATAAAACTGGATCTGCTCAGCCTACTCCATCAGAAGATTAAGGATCTCAGGGCAAGCCTGGAGTTCTCCCATCAGCAGATCGGCGAATTGCAACAAGATAAGGCTGAGCTTCGGGCTGACGTCTCCTCCGTCACTACGGACACAACTAAAAGAAACTGTCCTCCACAGACATTCCAGGAGTATGCGGGACAATCTTGATTTTCTCAGGAATCCCTGAAAGCTCCCGGGATAATCCAGAGGCCCTGATCAAAAAGTTTGATATCCTCTCTTAAACATCCGATGGTGACTATCAACAACCGTCTTGGAGCTTAAGGAGGAAACTATCCCTGTCCCATCTTCGCTAAGTTTGAACATTTCCAAAAGAAGGTGCTCGTTAAGAGTAAACCACGCAAACTTAAAGGAATGTCTTTTGGTATGAATGACCAATTCCTGAGGGAGATCAACAAGAGGCGGAAAGTGCTGTACCTGATCTTGAAGGACCACTGACAGAAAGGTAAGTGGGCTGCACTCACTGTTGACAAACTATACACTGACGGTCAGCTTCTCCAGGACCCCAATATCACCCATTGGCTCTTCCAACGATAAGCACACTGAAATTTTCAGCCTGGCGTAATTAAGTTAAACATTATTCCATACAATTGCCATTCCATATAAAAATAAATAAACAAAATCTCACAAAATGTTAAAGTATGTCACCCGATCCATCCTCTCACTCACCTTCTCAATCTCTTCCTGCTTCTACTTCCTCTTCTCTCCTATTCTCGCCTATCTTTTCCTGTCCTCTGCACTCTTTCACACATCCAGCCCCCCTTCCATCTATCACCTATGTCATAACTTTTATCATTGTCATGTCAATGTCATTAACCTTGCTGTTTCTCTCCCAGGCCGTGATGGCCAGTTTGTTTTGTACTATACCCAGTGATTTTGTTGTCCACACTTCCATCAAACACCCACACATTTACAATCCAACATTCTAACATCCACCACCTGGCATATCAAGACACAGAATGATTGGAATCCTCTCCTTCCCCATGTCTTATTTCACTATTGTATCCTGGAATGTGCATGGCATGCACTCACAGGAAAAACAAATTAAAATTATGGACTACATCATGAGATTAAAAGCACACATCTTCCTCATACAGGGGACCCATTTATCAGTCTCAGAACAAATTCTGGTCCACAAGAGACTACTCTTTAATTTAAATAGTATGGTTACAGACCCGGATGGCCGTTACATCATTATTCAGGCGTCAATCTTCAAAAAATTATATACAATTGTAAATATCTATGCTACTAATGATGATGACCCGGCTTTCTTTCACACAATTTTCTTTAAACTATCTGACATATAAGTCACCTCAACAACGATCATTGGAGGAGACTTTAACACAGTCCTCAATACTTCTTTAGATCGCGCTCATAACACACTCTGATCCAGGAAATCACAATCAGCTAAAGTCCTTCAAGACTACATGGATGAATTTGGGTTTGGTGATGGCTGGAGGCTCAGGAATCCTTCAAAGAGGGAATACACTTTCTTCTCTCCAGTGCATCGTTCTTTTTCAAGAATTGACTTCTTCCTTTCAAACAATTCCATTGCACAAAAAGTTGACATTATTATACACCCAATTATAATCAGTGATCACCCTCCATTGTCGCTCCACCTTCAAATAGAATCCACTGCGAAACAATCCCCCACTTGGCGATTTAACACCTCACTACAAAGGGATCCAGAATTCGACAGGTAAATAAGGAAGGAATCAGCTAACTACCTGGAAATAAATGACTCTTCAAATGTATCCCCATCTTTGATATGAAAGACGGGGAAAGCTGTAATCAGAATAAGAATATAATTATTCCTATAAGAA
>CAAKHG010050679.1:19674-34379 GCA_901007715.1 Dactylopterus volitans
TTGAGTGAACAAGCAGTTGTGCAGGTCTTCATAATGAAGTGATGGGTGAGCATACATGCATGACAGGACAACACATGGTTTGTGATCAGTGAGGACAACAGGCTAGGGACTTAAATAGATACTGACTGCAAAATATTTGAGCACTAACAACAAAGGAGGGGTCTCTTTCTAAATGATGGAATAAGAAACCTGGTTTATGAAGAGCTTTTGTGAGAAATAACATACAGGATGATCAACTCCATAAGAATCCTCCTGCAACAGCACAGCAGCATGCTTACAGCACTCACATCAACTTCTATTTTGAATGGTTTGGACAGGTAGGAGCAGAAAGCATGGGGCATAGAAGAGATTTCACACTTACAAAGGCATTGACGTTCAGGAGCCCAAACAAAATTCACCTTTGGACTCAGCAAACTAGCCAGTGGATAGACTATAGTGGAGAAGGTGTGACAAAAGCTCCTCTAAAAGCCATCCATGCCTAAGAATCTATGAAGAGCTCTTCTAGTGGATGGGACAGGACACTCAGTTACAGAAGAAACTTTTGCCTCAAAAGAGCAGCCTTGGTCCTGGCCCATCTGCCTCCCCAGACATCTGATCAAGAATCTGATCATCTGATCATCTGATCATCAGACATCTGATCAAGAATCTGCATGTGCTTCTCCCATGTGATGGTGTACACAATCATACCATCCAGGTAGGCATTAAAATTAGTTCAGCCTGTTGGGACAATGTTCACAAGTCACTCAAAAGTGGCTATTGCTTTAAATGCAATAAAAGGACCATTAATTCCTTAATCCTGACCCAGCTGGAGGAGAAGTGCGATGGATGGATCTGACTGTAATAGATCATTTCTATAGTGATTTGTTAATCACTAAGTAAATCTATCACTAAAGCATTGTGATGGTTTGTGTCAGGCGAGTGGAGAGAGGCTGGGCCCGACACTTCAGGGCAAGACACATCTGCTGCTCGTCAGCTTGTCAAACTGGCTTCTTAAGGCCACCGCATGGTCTGCTTCCTCGTCAGACGATTCCCTTGCCAATGTCTCTCGAGTGTGCCCTGAAGTCGACTCCTCGCCTATCTCCACAACCCGTTGGTTTGTTGGTTCTGTTTTGCCTTAGTAATTCTGTTGCTACTTTTCATAGAGTATCCCGGTGTTTTTCCTTACGATGATTTTCAGTTGTTACTTTACTTAGCGTTTCATAGTGAGCCTTTTCCTAGCTGTGATTTTCAGTTGTTACTTTACTTAGTGTTTCATAGTGAGCTTTTTCCTAGCTGTGATTTCAGTTGTTACTTTACTTAGCATTTTATAGTGAGCTGTTTCCTAGCTGTGATTTTCGGTTGTTACTTTGCTTAACGTTCAATAGTGAGTTTTTTCCCTGACGGTGATTTTCAGTTGTGACTTTGTTTATAAGTTTCTAGTGTGTTTCCCCCGCAGTGATTTTCTGTTGTACTTTATCGAATAAATATTTTTGTATTGCTCTGCATCTGGGTCCTGAAACCTCCTTTCCCGAGCCATAACAAGCATATCTTGTTGTTGTCTTTTTACTGTAAATGAGACAATTTTACAAAAAGAACATTATGTTGTATTGAAGACTTTAGACCAGTGATCAACACCATTAACTCATGTGAAAAATATCTTCTGAGGTCATAAATAAAGTGAAGTGGATTCATTTTCTGAGTGACTTTTTTCCTTAGCCAGCAAAGCTGCCCCCTGCTGGTCTTTTGAACTAAGTTGCTGAGCATTCTGGCTGTTGATTTCAATTATTTGTACGGTCTGTATAATTAATATTTAACACCATAACACTATTTCAAACCCACACTTGGTTTTCAAGGAACAATTTGAACCAACAACTTCATAAAACAAATCCCAAATTATGTAATTTAAGGTAGTCACTTATGTGGCTCAAATCATTATCAAGGCAGCACTTCTCTGCCCTTACCTCCGGGACTGCTGACCCATGATGTTTTTTTAGTCCTGAATCATGCACCTCTGCTGGGGAGAAGATGTTGGACTGCTTGAACCTGGTGGGGTCAAAGGATGGACTGTGGCCTGTGACACAAAGAAAAACATGCCAGAAACATGTGCTCATGTGTGAATACCTCTCATGAACAAACCTCTTGCTGCAGTCATGAGGTTTTGACAGTGTTCTTGATTCAGAGACTTGGGGCAAATAGAAACTGTGTGGTGTGAAATCAGAAAATGATTACTTTATCACCTCTGTCTTTCATTAAACTGTGATAAATAATAGCAAAGCAACCAGAGGTAGAATAGATACACTACTCACTCTCTATATAGTCCACAATGGGACTTGGACCAAACTAAAATATCAAAATGTTTTTGATATTTTTTTCCTCAGATTGTTTCAATCAAAAATGGCTGTCTGCGTGAGTTGTGAACTAAGTTATTGCAAACCAATCAGAGCATCCAGACCTGGCGCCGAGTAGTTGCCCATATAGACGCCCAGGATGTCTTGTTCGTCTCCTTCCTCCCCTCGGGCGTCTTTCTCTCTCATCTCTCTGTGATCCCCTGTGTCTCTTTCCCTTTCCTCCTCTCCTCTTTCCTCTCCCATTCTCCTCTCTTTATCCTCTACTCCATCCTCTCCTCTGTCTCTGTCCTCTGTGTCGGTTCCATAAAAGCCAGAGGCTTCCAGGGAGGAATCGCCAGCTCTCGATCCAGCATGGAACCCCATCTCTGGGTCAGTGGAGTCTATGTCTCCCTGGTTGCTTCCTGCATCCTGGGAAACAACAAGATGAACCATCCGCTGAAAAGAGATATTTGGAAAAAGCAGTTAGGCCAAGAGATGGATAAAGAGACCAGTTAGACCAACAGATAAAAGACCAGTTAGACCAATAGATGGATAAAAAAAAGTTAGACCAATAGATGGATAAAAAAAAAAACAGTTAGACCAATAGATATAAAAAACAACTAGCCACAAAGTTATTGATTGATGATTGATTCATGCTTAAATATTAGAGTGAGAAAAGCATCACTGTGCTATACAGCATTATATATATTAGCATGCTAACATCAGCATATAGCTTTAAGCATTGCTGTGCCGAAATTGAAGACTCTGGACAAACCACTATGGCCTACAGGGTTAGGGCAACTGGGAAAGCACTGCTGCTAGCAGACAAAACTGCTGGCATGTTTGCTGCTACCTGACACTTGTTGACTGTTAAAATGTCATCTAAACAATCACATTAACCGTGGTAGTGACAAGATTGTTTTTTTCCAGGTTATGTCTGAGAAAATTGACACATTTCTGTGGATGTGTTGTAAGTAAACATCTTCTCCACTATAACAAGTAGTTTTTGTCCTTATTATGAGAAGATTTACCTTCTTGTACCTAGGAAACTCACACACAAACATTTTGTGGAAATACAGTATGTGTAGACAAATGTAATTTGTTTGCTTCTTTGCCAAGATGGCTGTCCTTTGCAAAATCTAAATTTCTTAATGTCAGTATTGTAATTTCAAAAATTCTGTTCTAAAATCATCCTCACCTCCATCTTCTCTACATCTACATTTTCAAGCATCGCTATGTCCTGATGGGGAGAGGAGTGGATCAAATGGGAGGAGTTATCCTTCTTGACCTGGGACGTTTTGAGGATCTCTGGCCAGCCCATATCATGATCCAAATGAGGCTGGAGTGGCACCAACGTTTTGCCTGAGTGGCGTTTGGCTCTGACCAACTCTTGCACGAGAAACGGCTGTGTTGGGCTGTCATCCTGGAAGAGATGGGCCAGCGGAGGGCTTAGGGGAATGACAGAAGGGGTGGGACCCAGTCGGAAGGCTTCAATGCTGCTCAAAAGAGCTACAGGAAGAGAAAAAGATGACAATGCTTTGAACTCACATTTTAGGAACATGTCACACAGGTGGAATAAGATAAATTCACATCAAAAAAATGAAACAGGCAACATGAGGCAGGACAATAAAGGTGGCTAATTATTATTGCATAGTACAAGCATATATTAAGACTTAAATTCTTTCCTGAACATGAATTCGTAGAGGTTTATATGACAAAATGTTTAGCTTATAAGCTTATAATTAGCTCCATTCACTAATATTTTTCGCTTCTGTATCATCTGTGTTGTTAACAAGTAATTTTGTATGTTTGAAAATGCCAAGTAAATCTCAATGACAGTGTGAATGCTAGGTAACATAACAGATGTTTTATTTAGGTAATATGTTACCTTCAAACTATCCTACATAGAAATGAACCTCAGGCTGTTTCTGGATCTCCTGGGGCCTTGCAGCTTTCATACAAAGGATAGCAAACTCACAAAATCTGAAAAGTTTGTTCACACAGAAATGTATATAGCCAACATGTATTTAGCCATTTCTGCGCACTTTTCTTTTATACATCTCAATTGATGTGAAATTGAATGCAGCTACTGGCCCGCCTTGTCTCCTCCGCCGCTACTGTCGCCTAAACTGTCGCCTAAACTGCAAATAGCAGTGTATAATCCTGCTGGACATCAACTTCTAATGAGTATAAGGCTTCGGTTCATATTATATGGTGGACGCCAAAAAAAACACTTTACTTCGTAGTTTGTCCTCTAGAATCAGTAAAAACTTGACTATAAGTCAAAAATGACTATAAGTGGCAGGTGTCTGAGACCCATACAATGGCAGAAATAAAGAAGAAATGGTGTAACATTGGAGTGGATATCAAACGAAAAACAGTAGTAGAATGTAGGCAGAGTGTTGCAGCACTCTGAACAAAAAACACGTTACTTTGTAGTTTGTCCTCTGGAATCAGTAAAAACTTCTAAATGACTATAAGTGGCAGAATGTCTGAGACTCATACAGTGGCAAAAATAAAGAAGAAGTGGTGTGACATCAAAGAGGCTATCAAACAAAAAATAGTAGTACAGTGTAGAGAGTGTTTCAGCTGTAGTTGGAGGCTCAGGAAAAAAGACGGCAACAAAACTACACAGCTGTTTCCAGGGGGGAAAAAGTAAGGAGCTAAGATTTCTTTTAAGTAAATGCAATGAAAATATTTGTTGTGTATGAGAAGTTCAGACTTGGAGAGGTTTAAAGGGCTGCGAAAAACTTAAGTCTGGGTTCTATCAGTGTATGCTGAGACTTAACAAACCTAGACTGACTAATGAACACTAGTCATCAGGTAATTCTTTTTCCAGATTTAATTGTTTTGTTTTCTTTGAAACCACAAAGAACAATTTGTTTATTGATCAATTTTATATGTCATGCTCATCCTTTTAATTCCTATTAATTTATTTCCTATAATGACTGCACAGCCCATATTCATCCATCTGTTATTAATCCTTGTCACACAGGCATGCCTGACTTGTGTATCCCAGCATGCTCACTGTCTGGGACTACAGATGGCCGTCTGACCTCATCCTGGACTCAGCAGATTATGATTTCACAGCCTACATGTCTCAAGCATGTTCAACTCTGGTCCTTAATGAGTTCCAGAAAAAGAAGGCAGTCATGTTGACATGAAAGTTTGAATGATGTGTGAGCTATTTTTCCCTCAAAATTAACTTGCATATTCTCTCAGCTCCTATTTGTTCTCATGTGTGAGGAACTGATGAAGAACCTCCTAATAAGCTTAGTGATTGATAATTAATGATGAAGCAGGTCAGTGACGCTTTAAATTAAAATTATAATTGGTCCAAAGCCTGCAAAAACTCATGTCCATCAAGCTCAGCTGTACTCCATGTTTCATGCGAGTACTAAATGAACATGCTGCACCATAAATCAATTCAGCTTTATCATCATAAAACAAGTTTAATCTGTTAATAAAAACATACAGTTCAGCTCATAGTGACTGTTCGTTTTTCAGAAATAAGCACATCCATGCAAAATATGAAGGAAATTATGTGCAAAGGAAAAGTTAAGCACTGAAATATTCCAAATGTAGCCTCTCATAAAGTCCAGTCAACAATGTGACTCCTCTTGTTTTTTGCCTGTAAAAAAGTGCAAATAGCTATTTTGGAGGTGCTTCAAGAAACTGTACATATACATGGTTGTGCAATAGCTACTCAAAAAATATATAAAATTAAAGGTGCTTTGAGTAACCATTCCATAAGATCCTTGTTTCGAGAGGAACCCTTGAGAACATAGGAAGTGCTGTAGCAACCACTGATTACCACGCTGGGTTCTATGGAGCACTTTTGTTCAGCTCACAGCTTCTGAAGGAATCATGTTTCAATTGTAGGTGAGTCCTCAAGACCTCAGAACACTCACTCCTATCTTAAGAGTAGTTTCCATCTTAGGCGTAAATATATTTGTTAGGGAACAAAAACACCCTAAAATGAGGGGAAATAGCATCTTGTCAGTAATCAAATGGTTATTTTATCTCTGTACTGTCCGAAAATTAAGAAAATGAGTCACAATTTGCCAAAAGTCAAGTTGACATCTTCACATTATTTCTCTCACCATTTAGACGACTTAACAATTGATTTGCATTATTTCAGATGCATTCTGCAGGATCAATCAAAACAATTAAGTCGATTAATCTTTGACTACTGGAAGACATGTTGATGTCTCTTCTTCTCCTCCTCTCTGTATTAACCGCTAACGCACATTCCACATTTATCTGAGCAAGGGTGAGCCAAACTTCCTGCTCAGCCCCTCCTTTGTCAGGTGAAGTTTTATTGGTCAACTGCCATTTTGTTCCACCTTCCTAATTCCAGCCAAAACCACAGGTTGTGGCCACCATTTAGTTTCGCCTCCCTATGTCCGGCCCGACCGCCAGGTCATGGACGCCATCTTGTCCACCCCTTTTTGCACCTATCCACTAACACACACCTACACAGAAATAAACACAGACACGGTGTTTATTATTGTTGTTGGTTTGTATCTATTCATATGTAGTTAGTTATAACATAAAGCTGCATTTGTGTGCAGAAGTGATGTTAATTGTTGTTGATTTAAGTGCCGCTAATAAATCATGTTATATTCTAAAGAGAAGTTGTCCTTGTTTTGCTCGTGTGCTGTGATACTGGCTGGTCGACAGAGTCAGTGACGACCTCCACTCCATCTTTGCCTTCTCTTTAACTGCCAATATTCCCTGAATATTGACATTATGAGATGAACATATTTTGAGACTTATTTGACTTGTTTGGTTATTGGTCTGGGTTTTCCCGATCGTGCCCCATTTTTAATTAATTAAGCTTTCTTAATTTTTGATAATTATTGATAATCGTAATTTATGTTTATCAATAATCAGTGATAACCAAATTTAGCTCCTACTATGCGCAATATTTATGGTGCCAATATGCAAGGCCTATAATATCGACCCTGCCCAACAGTGTGAGCACAACATACAAGAGTTAAAGCCTTGCAATTTCTCCACCATCCAGATGAAAAACAGCTGAGTCTTATTTATGTGGTGTTAACACCATCATAAATGTCCCAAACTCCAACAGCCTCAAAAACCTACCAAGATGTGAATGCCACTCCTCAATCTTTTTCAATCTAACCACTGGAAATCCAACAATGGCTGATTACCTGAAAGCAGAACAGGAAATTCTTCAACAAACACAGATTAATAGTGTTAGAGAGGACCTACTGAAGCTTGCCTTCAATCCCAGAAACCCTGCCTATCTTTAGAGCTGTGCAGTGCCACAGGACTCATACAAGTTGGAGTTTTGCGGCAAAGCTATCAAATGGAATCTGTCAATCCATCCAATTCTACCAGATCCCATTCACAATGTGACAAAACTAAACATTCAAGACTATGATGGAAAACTATCACACTGGCTCTGGGACTTATGTTGGAGGTTTTGGATCTTGAGAGGACAAGGCCATACACAGACATCAACATAGCTCTGATTCATGTTAAAAATGGAGAGCACAACTAATAATCCCAAAGATGTTGTCTGTCTGGTGCTAGACTATTTTGGATCACTTACAAAGACATGGACGGTCCATACTTTTAATGGTTTAAACAGAGCGAGAGACAGAATATCAACAAACAAATCCAGAGAAAAACATTAAATAAAGGTTAGTGCGGTGGTTAGCACCGTTGCCTCATAGCAAGAAGGTCGCAGGTTCGATTCCTGGCCTGGGATCTTTCTGTGTGGAGTTCGCATGCTCTCCCCGTATCTGCCTGGGTTCTCTCTGGGTACTCCGGCTTCCTCCTACCTTCCAAAAGCATGTTGAGGTTAACTGGCTACTCTAAACTGCCTGTAGGTGTGAGTGGTTGTCTGTCCTCCATGTGGCCCCACGATGAGGTGGCGACTCGTCCAGGGTGTACGCTGCCGTTCGCCCATTGTCAGCTGGGATCAGCTCCAGCACGATCGTGACCCGGAACAAGCAGAAGATGATGAGATTATTTTGTATTTTATTCAGGGAAATACATTCCCCAAGCAAAACATGATTTAGTACTTGGTGGAGAAACCCTTGCTGCCAGGCAAGGTTGTAGTTGGTCATCAGGTTTGTGCACATCTCAGGGAGGATTTTGGTCCACTCCTCTTTACAAATGCTCTCCAAATCCTGAAGATTTCGAGGCTGTCGCTTGGCAACTCGAAGTTTCAGCTCCCTCCACAGATTTTCTACAGGATTAAAGCCTGGACATTGGCTAGGATCTTAATGTGCTTCTTCCCGAGCCACTTCTTTGTTGTTTTGGCTGTTTTGTTTCGGTCATTGTCATACTAGAAGACCTATCCACGACCCATCTTCAGTATTCTGGCTGAGGCTTGGAAGTTCTCATCCAAGATTGCATGGCCCTGTTCATCAGTCCCTCAATGTGGTGAAGTCTTCCTGTACCCTTAGCAGAGAAACAGCCCCAAAGCAGAATGGTTCCACCTCCATGTTTGACAGTGGGGATGATATTCTTGAGGTAATATTCAGCATTTCTCAACCTCGAAACGTGACAAGTCAAGTTGATGCTAAAGAGCTCAGTTCTGAGCTGACCACATCATATTCTCCCAAACCTTCTCTGAATCATTGAGGTGTTCATTGGCAAACTTGCACTGCAGGATCTCACTCCATTACGGCAATGTGTGTTAACAGTAATTTTATTGGTGACCGTGTTCCCAGCTTCCGTAAGACCATTAACAAGCTCCTCCCGTGTAATTCTGGGCTGATCTTTCACCTTTCTAAGATCATCCTTACCTCACAAGGTGAGATCTTTCATGGAGCTCCAGAGCGATGGCGATTGTGGTCTGTCTCTCACCAGGCTTCTTGCTGATGGTCTTGTAGCTCATTCCAGTCTTGTACAGGTCTATAATCTTGTTTTTGACGTCCTTTGACAGCTCTTCGGTCTTGCCAATGGTGGTGGAGAGGTTTGAATGGAAGAAATTGATTCTATGACAGCTGTGTTTTATACACATAATGAGTTGAGATTAGAAGTTCTCTCCCAAATTGACAGGACATTTTATGTGCCCAATTTCAGCAGAAGCTGGGAACGAAAGACGAGGTCAATAAAAAGGCCCTCCATGTTGCACTTAGAAACCAACCAACAACAGAAAGTTTTGTACACTGTCCTGACCAGGGTTCAAGGCATTCTTTATTCAAAATCTGTCAGATATGTTTACTCTGACCTTACTGACCCAGTACGACCAAACATGTTAGTAATGGGGCGACGCAACACTTCTGTTCTACTGTGCAAGTGAAAGCAGGAGAAAATGGCGTCATAGACAAATCTTAGCTGATCAGTTCTGCACTACCTTCATTAGCTATTGCCCTCAAAACCTTCAAACAAGGCAAAAGTGGGAAAATAAGGGAAAATTGTCCAGAGGTAAACTTGTGATAATCCTTGATCCCCACGTATCCCGAAGAGGATGCAAGGGTTCACAGAGCTACGGTCACCATTCAAGGTCAAGGCTACATATGCTCTGTTTCCAGATGAAGTCCACTTCCTGAAATCACTGATGAAGAAACTAAAACAAAATTGCTTCACAAATCAAGGGCGCTGGCTAAAAACTACAGGTCTTGTCCTGCAGAAACTACAGGTCTAGTTACCCTCCTGCCCAGAAGGAAGCATATAATAGTGATGCATGCAGAGTCTGTCTCCCTATTTCCCAGTTTATAAATAGAGGATTGGAGGAGGCCTTCCTCCTCTTTGTCTCAAAGCATCTTCACCTCTACTGAATGTTTGCCATGTGTCTTTTGATGTACTTCAAATAACCATGACACTTAATCCACTACATTCACTCCTCTTACAAACCATCAGTATTCTTTGTCCAAAATGTGAACCTCACTGTCCCAAGAGGATGCACCTTTAGATGCAAGTGAACTGATTTGTGACACTGGGCTATAAAGATAAAATGATATGTATTAGACTGCCTACAACTCATTGCTCAGCTTGTGCTTGGTTGTATTGCTGGGTTTGAACTGCAGTAGGATGTTGTGTTTGGAGAAGATCCTTCATTTCCCAGACACAGAACAACAATGTTGTTGCACCTTTTTCATCTTTTCTTCTCTCTAGTTCTCATTGCAGCAGGTTGAAAGTGCTTTCTTTAGAAGTGCTTCTTCTAAATTGTATGTAGGTCGTTGAACTTCTCAATGTATTAGACTGCCTACAACTCATTGCTCAGCTTGTGCTTGGTTGCATTGCTGGGTTTGAACTGCGGTGGGATGTTGTGTTTGGAGAAGATCCTTCATTTCCTAGACACAGAACAACAATGTTGCACTTTTTTCTTCTTTTCCTCTCTCTAGTTCTCATTACAGCAGGTTGAAAGTGCTTGAGATGTTTGTGTGCTCATTTTCATTCCCCCCTTACTTGGTGGTTCTGGTGAGCTTATGTTTCAATGGGTGATGGGAGTCAAAGAGTCAGTACTGAAAACCAACACACCAGAATGGGTTAAGAATTTCTAAATCGCCTATAGTGCAACCAACCACTCTTTCTCTCAGATCAGCTTATTCTTGGTTAGGAACCCTCCCCCAAATCCCCTGCACCCTGATTGTGAGACAGAGGGTGGAGAGGTTTCTGGCATATCCTCTTCCTTGCCCCAATATCCCCTCTAACACCGTGAAAAAAAGACAATGCTGAGTTTAATCATCAGCATTTAACAGTTTCTGTTCCCCCAGCTTCACAGGCTGGAGATCAACCACCATGTTTCACCGGAATGAGCAAACTGCACGGTCAAATATAAAAAAAAACCACCTCAGGCAAATATTGTAAATAGTGCTGCTGCTGAAGAAAATCTTGCAAAAATTTAAACATAATACCGCATACCACATGGACGATTCTCATTTAACACCATAACGATACCACATAATCCTATGGAAAGTATATTGATCTACAGTACAGTATGAGGAAACAATTACTACATGTATACCTTTAGTCTGTATAATCACATAATCATTAAAGTAAAACATGACAATGCAAAACTGATAACAATTAATGGCTTGTGTCCAGCAGCTGGTTCCTGCATGTGTCAAACACTGCAGTGTGTGCTGATTAAAGTGCATGCCTCCCACACAGTCATCTAATAGAACAGTCGATTATATGCTTATCAATAATATTTAAAAAATGACGTTGTTCTTACTTGGAGTTAAAGTGTCTGTAGTAGCAAGTTTAGTGGTCTTGCCCTGCTGTATGTTTTTCATTGTCTGCAAATTTTACTACGATGATTTCATTGTCACCTATTTGTTTCCTGTGTTTAATTAAAGGTGTCCATGCAATGAAAACATGAGCACATGAGGAGACTCACCCATGATGAGGAGCAGGCCTGGCATTTCTGCTGCAGTGCTCAGCGTCCTTCCTCTACTCCGCGTTTCTTCAGCTGCACATGGCATGTGGACGCGACAGGCCGTCGGGACGCCGTCGTGCTCGCCGTTGCCGGTCCTGCCTTTCTGCGGGCAGTGAAGAGAGACAGCCAGGCTGCGTGTGCGGGGAGAGCTGCGTCAGACGAGGATCTGATGTGCTGCATCAACGGCACTTGCTGTTCTCTGTAGCCGCCACTAGGTGACTGTGCCTCTCACGAAGCTGTATTCAAGTGCGCCTCGTATTATTTTCAGAGGCCTTTAAACGGTCATTTCACTGCTTAAAAACGTGTTCGCCTGTCTATTTTCTCACGTGAATTGAAAAAAATACCTCGCCGAATTTGAGGTAATCCACTGCACAAACACGGAGTGAACTTCACAGTGAAGACATCCTGTGTGTTATTCAACCAGGTAAAAACCTCGTTAGGATTAAAAATCCCCCTTTCTAAGAGTGACCTGGCAAAGAAGGCAAGACTACAATATTGTCACGAGATAAAAACAGGAAAAACTGCCATAATCAACAAAGATATAAAAAGAATAATCAGTCTGTAAATTACTCCACACGGAGGAAGCGGCATATTTAACCCATCCCCTCTCTCTCTCACCTGTGTTCTCACTCTCAGGACCACCATCTGTAGAAAAAAACTAGAGCGAAGGCCATATTGATTTTGGTTTCTGCACATGTAGGCAGAGAGATAAAGAGGAACTATGCCAAGAATTGTTTTATATATAAAAATCAACCAATGCTAGAGCCAGCGTGCATAGAACCGCCATATAGCAGTAGCATACAAAATAAAATGCTGTGTTCAATTTCCACATCCAATAACAAAATGCAGAGCACAATGGTACACAGCATCTAATATCTCATGATACTGATCAGGGGCATTCAAAAACAACAAATCACCATAATCCAGCAAAGGTTAACAAAAAAAAAGGTAGCTGATGTCAAGTACTCTTGATTAACAACTAAAACCGCACACACAATGAATGACAATGTCGTAAGACCATACGTTAGTGTTGTTGTAAGTTGTAGTAGTTGTTGAGGTAAGTTGTTGAGCTAAGATTTTCTTATAAATCTCAATGTTGTATTCTGCTTATAATAAACTTCCACACAATCATCTTAAAGGATAAAATGTGACAATTAGTATCCCAAAACTAAATTGTGTTGTAATTTTAGACAAAACAGGATGAAATTACCAAATGACAGTTTTCGAATCTTAATACGTTTAATTCTTCAAAATCTTCACTACATTTATTTATTACGTACACACATCAGTGTTAACAGCTACTTGACTGGTTGGCAGAAAACCTCAAATGCAGGGTGGTAATTGTAGTTAGACATGACACATTATCGACAGGAAGTAGTCCTTGGTCAATCATGATGGTCAACAGCACTGATGAGTATTAAATTGTTGTAATTACAGCAAAGCCACTGCATAGTCAGTAGTTCACTTGGTAATCTTCCAAGTCTACAGAAAGAGGAAATCTGTTTGAGACAGGAAGAGACTGAGCTGATGATGATAACAGACGTTCAACCAAGTTTAATATCAAAGAACACTGACAACTGGTTCAACAGCACAACAATCACTTTATTTCAACCTTTAAGTATTTTTTAAGTACTCAAATTTGCATTTTTACAGCAACACTCCCTTAATAATGTAGGTTTAACATTATTCAAAACTCCAAAGCCCAAGGCAAGCGGAAAGGCTTTCAATTGTAAAAGACTGGAGTCTGGGAATTTGTAAAATGTCTTCAAAGCTCTTAACAGAATTGGTCTGACAGAAGTTTAACAATAAATCATATCTTTCAACACCAAAAAAACAAACAACAACAACCCAGACAAACGTACATTTATTTACAATCAGTCCAAACTGAGGGCTGATGCAGACGATCCAGGGAAAAGCTAGAAGATGCAAATGTACAAAATGGACTAAAATGATGCTCTGATGGTGGTGGTGGTGGTGATAATGGAGTGGAACAGACTGAACTTAAAATCAGATGCTGAACCATTTAATTCCAATCGGCACAAATGCTGCAGAATGATGATCCATTTCCTCCATCAGGCTAACGATATTTAAACCAGGCCTCTGGCCTCTGACACTCATATTTTATGTTTCTCCAGGTATTTTTTCTCTGGACACTTAAGATCAGATAACCCCAATGTCTGAGAATGTTCCATTGAAGTACAACAAGATGAAATGACAAGTAGTTTTAATGTTCAGAGAGGATGCGGAGGAGGCTCTTAAAACTGCTGCAGAATAAGCTTTTTCTTGCTGTCGTGGCTGAACTTATTGGAACGGAACAGGTCGCTGTCGTAGAAAGCCGACAGGTTGTGGATGTTGATCTGTCTTGCCTGGAGGAGGAAAAGGAGAGAGAGAGAGAGAGAGAGATACAAATGAGGCAATCACCATCATTTATTAAGAGCTTTCAAGACTTTTAAGTCTTTTACATGAACACTCATACTGTTACAACCAGGGTGCAATTTGCCAGTGGGGATGGTGGGCATTTCCCCCACCTCTGGTTTACATGTCCTACTCTCTGCTGAATTATTTTTATCCTTGGTGGGGAAAAAATGTATCCCCCCCCACCGGAAGTATTGTCAATATAATATTGTGATTGACTCTGATTTTGATCCATCACACTCAGACAGCACTTTTAGGGTTTATTCACACCTGCCTTGTTTGGTTCGAACTAAACCAAAAAAATCCCTGGTGCTGACCTTTCGGGCTGGTGTGAATACAAACCATCGAACTCCGGAGCAGACCAAACAGCTGGACAGAGACCCAGCCAGCAGGCAGCACGTTGTCGGCCCATCGGTTAAAAATGAATTGTGGCTCAACATGGAGCAAATGACTCTTGGATAATTGGGCTGACATCTGCATAAAAGGAATGCTGGAAAACACGTAAAAACGCTGATATATTTAGTACCATCAGCATCAGGCTGAGGGAGAAGGAGTTTGACCAGTCTGCAAATCAATGTCGCATGAAGGTTAAAAAAAAAAAAAAAAAAAAAAAAAAA